>PVKH010008835.1:0-19213 GCA_004027955.1 Chaetophractus vellerosus | reverse complement strand
GGCGACCTGCCCTGCCCGTGGCGGCTCTTGCCCTGTCCGTGGCAGCTTCTTGCCCTGCCCACGGCGGCTCCGGCCCGCCCATGGCGGCTTGCCATTCTCAAGGCGGTCTGCCCGCTAGGAGAGGTCCCCGGGAATCGAACCCAGGGCCTCCCATGTGGTATGCCGGCGCCCTATCCACTGGGCTATTGAGCCGGCCCCTATATTAGCATTGTTTACACTATTTTTGGTGAAGATAAGTTTTTCATTATTAGTTATATCTATTAGTTTTTTTCTTTATGAATTATGCTTTTGAGTCTTACATAATAAAAAAGACTTGCTCACCACAGAATTTTCTAGTTATTTCCTTTTAATTTTTACTAATACTTTTAAAATTTGGATTGTTATATTTAGGTCTTTAACCTTTCTAAGGCTCAATTGTGTATACAAGCAGGTAGGAGAAAATTTTTCTTTTTTTCTCAAAATGGACAGCCAGTACCCAAACCATTTATTAAAGGGTCCATATTTTTCCAATGATTTGAAACAGTGTCTTAATTATGAATTCAAGAAATGTTTGTTGTGGTTTTGGACAAGTGTTATTTTACTTTTTCTGGTTTTAATGTTTACATTTTGTTTTATATTCATAAAACTTCTATCAGTTACAATGCATGATGCTAGCAATAACAGTCACAGGCTAAATTATGCTTAATATATTCTTCTAAGGATTATATTCATATTATATAATCACATTAAAATACAATTTAGTTAATCGAAACAAGGTTGATATTCTCATTAAAAATGCTAAAATGACTAAGTTTTTATACCATACAGGGCGACTTTCTTTAATATTCATAAGATATCTTTTTCAAGAGATTTAAGTATGGTTAACCTGAATTAACAGTCACATATTGACCTGGATATGGAACAATTTATATTAACAGGGAGAAGAGATAATGGTTTTCATAATTTTGCAATTTTCATGTCTGTAGTTAGCTGAGCATACTAAAATGTGCAGGTATAGCATAATATTTTTTAGAACATAAGGCTAGACAAACTGAACATATCTCCTAGGTAGTTTAGATAAAGCTTCTTTGGACTAGAGCAGTTTACCTTTTGGGACATCTTTTAAAAATATGATTTTATGATGCTTCAACTCTTTCATTTCCATTTGGACTATATCTAATAGCCAAAAACGTTCTCCACATCTAATTCTTGATAAAAGTATATATTTACATGAGTATATTGTGAGATGTTTACAAAGTAAATACTAGCAATACAATTGCCTAATAATAAATGCATGTTTCAATATATATGTTTTTTTGAGAAAAATTTAAAAGACAGCACTAATTTGTTGTAATATTTAAAAACTAAATATACATGTTAAAATGTTAAATATAATTTCTAACAAGAAATATTTCATTGTAGATCATAATAACACAATATAATAAACTTTATGGTGAAATGTATTGATTAAGCAATAAAATTTATCTAGGTAATTGTCTGAGTATTTTTAAGTATAAACACATTCATAAACAGAGTGGACTATAATACTGTATATATACATTACTGATTCATAATTCAAATTTTCCTGCAACTTAAATTCATTTTGCTTATAATTGCAATTATTAAGCTCTACTTTTTCTACAAGGAAAATGGTAATAAGTGTGTCCTAAGAAATTTCTTAAAAATCCATTATATGAGATTGTTTTGCTTCAATTAAACACCTTGTTTGGAATATACCAAATTGAAAGTAAGAGTTATATCACAATGGTGTTTTTTTTCTTATGACAATTGTTATTGCATTAGATATTGTGGGATCTATACTCAAGGGTTCAAATATCAACAATATGAACCACTCAAAATTTTTGCATATGTTTATTATAATTACTTTCTGCTCTACCATGCATTTAACATAATGTTTAAAACTCTATAGTCTACCTTCATTCCACATAAGTTTTTATGTGGTTTGGATTTTTAAATTTTTAACTTGTAAGTCAATATTATCTCATAACGATATCTCTTATATTCATTGTAAAAGAATGTGAAGACTTCTAAACAGGAGCATTAAGAAAAATAACTAGATTATTTTCATTCTTGCCCAAACGATTTGACTTTATAGATGATTACGTGGTAAGGAGGGGAAAAATATAAGGTTGGCTACTAAAATATTTGTATTAATTTATCTTTAGTAAATTAGTTTTAAGACTTAATTAGGATTATAATATTTGTCTTTTTATATACTTTTATGAATGATATGATTACAGGCACACATTTTATTAAAGTCGGACTGCATAGTTATTCTTCTTATCAATATTTATTGTTGCCAACATATGATAAAGAGAATTGCAAGAATTTTTAAGCACATGGTCAGATTTAAAATGTTTTAATATATTTGTGTTTTAGGAAAACATAAGACACCAAGGATGCAATGGCTATTTCTACACTTGCAGAGGAATTTCCATAACAGCTTACAGTACTGGCTAACATGGAACTTGAATTATTTAAAAGGAGATTTAGGATATTATTATGATTATATTAAAGTAAGTTTAATATTATTAAATGCAGAGTCATCTTTAAATATGCAATTTCTCACTCTAACATATTTCAAAACAATGCATTTTCTTACGCACATTTAAATAAATGCCGTAGATAGTATAGCCATACCTGTTTCCACTGTTGCCAACAAGGATTTCTCTTAAGAAAACTAAATATGTAACCAATACCTCAGATAATGTCCTTGATTTATCTCCTCCACATATCCCATTTCTAATCATCTTGTGAAGAGCAGAGAACTTCCTACCTGCCATATGGTGTTGACTTGGATGCATAGCAATTAGTACACTGATGTAACTGAAGCCAGTTTTGAATCTAAGCAATTTCAGAGAGTGACAATACTGAAAATTTGCATCCAGGGTCTTTAGGAAATTAAATTAAATTGAGAAGTTGATAACAGAAACTGTTTGCCACCCTCAAGTTTCTTCCTACACGCTTGAGCTACGTTTATCACCTGTTGCCTTAAGAGATTTCATGGCTGGCTCTGTTCTAATTACAGAAATGTTCACCTATATCTACTATGCCAAACAAAGCTCTTCCTTTGGGTCTGTACCATGGAATCTAATATTTGATTATAAGTTAGGGTGAGAGAAGCATGGATGCATACAAGTGTGTGCCTTTTTTTGTTTGTTTCTAGCTGAAGTTTTAAGATGTTTGAAGTCATGAGCTATTTTTTTTCTATTTTCTTGTTTATCTCAAATAAGAATTTTAAAGGATACTGTTGCTTGCTTGATAATCTTAAAATAATAATTACTATTATATCAGAGAGTTGTGAGGATAAAATTAATATATGCAAAGTTTAAAATAGAACAGTACATGGCACATAGTAAGTAATTTATATGTGAATGCTCTTATGATTATGAAAGTTAATCTAGAAAAAAAAATCAGTTGCAGAGGACAACTGCCAACAGTGTGGATATATTAGCCAAATGGGTGCTGATGCAATGTACACAGCTACAAGGCCCTAAAGAGTCCAAATCAATATTACTTACTCACCGAAGTCTGTTGCCAAGAGTTGAACCAAGATGGCAGGTGATATCTGTGAGGGTTCAGCCTTCCTCTTTCCTCTTAAGGCTCTGTGGGCCCACCTTCTTCCAATCTCACCTGTAGGCTGGCATAGGTCTCAGCTGCTCTAGTCTCTTTAGCTGCAAACTATTAGGCAAATGGCTCATCTCTCTCCGGAGCTCCAGCATCAAAGTTCCCTACTCTTCTATGTCTACAGAGCTCTCTCCATTCCTCTATATAACTTCTTCCATCTTCTTGACTGAATGTCCATTTATATAGCCCACCAATGGGGTGGGTATTCAAGCCTGCATGCCCTAATGATATTGTCGAATCAAAGCACTAATCTTGATTTAATCAAGTAAACTTAAGGCCTTTGAATTTTAATCAATCAAAGGGTATCACACCCAGAGTAATAGACTAGTTTATGAATATAATCTCTTCATAAATAATCTCAAACTGCCATGGTGGAGGATATTAAAGTAGGTAGTAATCAGAAAAGATATTTTTATCTAAAATATCTTTTGCTTGCCCTAAGAATATACACTTTTCTTTGGTATATCTTTAAAGAACAGAGTAAGGATTGAATTATCTTTGGTTAATTCTGGTTGTTAGATTATCTGTCACTTTGAACACCAGACTGAGTCATTTTGACAATATTGGCCCCCAGGTTTTATTCAAGTTTCAGTTGCAATAAATAAATATCCCTAATAAGAAGCAACTATTCTAATACAGTTAATTTTAGGCAATAGAAGAAAATTATGGAGACCAGAGGCAAAAAAAAAGAACAGTGAAAAAAATCTGAATATGAGCAAGTCAGTCACATCTCATCATACTGTAAATTCCTCAAGGTTTGTACATCTACAGACTGAGGTAAACTGGTAAGTTCTCTGTTGCTCCATAAATCTGTCTCTCTTCAAAAGAAGAAAAGACAGGTATATGTAACTGGATTTATATTGATGAAATTGCAAGTACTTTAATGAGACTGGAGTTTTGAAAATCATGAGAGACAGCAATTCTCAAGCAAAAATGCAATTCTATAAGTAATGGCAAACCACTGTAGGGTTTTAAGCAGGTAATGTGACATCATCAGTTACATTTTAGAGAAAGTATTTTGGATGCATCCAATTGAGTTTATATATTCATTAAAGACATGTTTATTGAGTTGTTATATGTACCAGATACTGCTCAATATTCTGGTGATAACAAGGTGAACAAGACAAAAAAACATTCATTTTCATGGAGATGACATATAGAGATATAATATAATAACAAACTAGTAAACAAATAAGATTTCATAAAGTGATAAATATTGTGAAGGAAATAAGCACAATTATATGATACATTACAATTGATGAGTGCAATCAATGGTTGGCAACACTAAATAGGGTAATGAATAAAGATCTCTCCAAGATTTGATTCCATAGTGAAGAGCAGAAAGTTACCACTTGAAGGTCTAGAAGAGCCAGAAGAAAAGCAAGCATGAAGAGCTGGAGGAGGATATGAGCTAGAAATCTTGAAAAATGGGAAAAATTGTCAATGTGGATGGAGTAAAATGTATGAGAAGGATAGTGGTACAAATGGAGGTAAAAATGTAGTTAGGAAACATCTCATGTAGAATGCCACAGCATGAAACTGGGGAAAGACTTTACATTTTATTTTAAGAATTAGAATCCATGGGATAAGGTTTTACAGTGAATGAGATTATCTTAATTATATTTTTAAAGGAACTTTAGCAGCTACATGATTGATGGATTGTGGATGAGTATGTATGGAAATGGAGAAACTTGTTAGGGAGATAGCAGATGTGTCCAGGTGATAGAGATAATGAAGATTTGTACTAAAGTAATATCATGGGAGATGGTGAAATGCATAGGGATAGAGCTGCAGGTACTCACTGGTAAGTTAGATGGAAGGTGTGAGAGAAAAAGGGGAATCAGTGATGATCCCAGAATTTTGAACTAAAAATGGGGAAGAATATGCTGTCATTAATTGAGGAGGAGAAATACATTTGGGTATGTATAGTTACAACCACATCAGATGGGCATTGTGGGATCATAAGAAGATGCAAAATTCATTTCAGGGCTATGATGGTGGAAGATGAGTTTAGGCTATTGTGGCAGTTTGATGTTGTTTATGAATTCCAAAAATAGATATTGGATTATGTTTGTAAAACGGTCTGTCCCTCCAGGCATATTAGATTATATTGGATTCAGAGTTTTCACTTTTACTTGATTAAACAATGATTAAGGCTTTGATTGGGCCACATCAGTAGGACATTGCATCTCCACCACCTTGGTGGGTGGGGACTCACAGAGAAAAGACATGACAGAACAGAGTTTGGCATTTTGATCCTGGAGCCTGGGAAGTAAACACACAGAAAAGCTGATACGTGCGGAAGAAAAGTCTCCATTAAACATAGGCAGAAGCCTCAGGAAGAAAGACAAGCCATTAATCTGATAGTCTATGGCTGGCCTTGTGGAGAAAACAGAGCAGCTGAGCCTGAAGAGAAATGAGCCCCGGGAAGAGAGGAACCCAGGAAGCCTGAACCCTTACAGACATTGGCAGCCATCTTGCTCCAACACATGACAACAGACTTCGGTGAGGGAAGTAATTTATGCTTTATGGCCTGGTTACTGTAAGCTTCTATCCCAAATAAATACCCTTTCTAAAACCCAACCAATCTCTGGTGTTTTGTATCAGCACCCCTTTGGCAGACTAATACAGCTATTTTCAATACTACAAAGAAAAAGGGAGTGAAAATGTCTTTCTCCACTTCCCAAATCTCCATTTCCCAAGATTATTTACTCTCAAGTCTGGGCTGCCATTGATCAAAGCTCTTTTAACCTATAGTTTTCTCTTTCGTAGTAATACCTAACCAGTTGCTGTGAGAATTAAATAAGGAAGGAAGGAATTTGTATAGTCACGACCATATGAAATGCAATTTTTGTGATAATATTGGCAAACTTGTATGTTTCTGTGTAATAATATATAAAATGTTATATAAATGCTTTTATGGTTTCTATTAAGTAGTATTAATTGATTGCTTTTTAAGTATCATTGACTGTGTGCTAAGTACTGGCCTAGGTGTATTTAACACACAAGTGAAGAAGACAGATGATAATGACCCTGTTCTCATGGAGCTTACACACTGAAGTTTACATAGAAAAACAAAACAAGAAAACATACAAATAAATAATTCATTCAACAAAAATGTATTTCATACTAACAACATTTGGGGCAGTATTCTAGGTGCAGGAAATAAATAAACGAGCACACAGACAGAAGTCTCTGCCTTCATGAAAATTACATTCAGGTAAACAACAATAACAAAATAGATCAGATAAAGTCCTTGGCAGAGATTTATAATAGAGAAATGTAATGGACTGAATTGGTGGAAACTTTTGTGATTCAGTCAGGGATAATTGCGCTGAAAAGGTGGTCTTTTTGTATCTTGCTTAGTTGTTTAGGAGTCTGTTTCCTTTCCCCAGATCATGAGCAAGAGAAGTCATACTTAGTGTCTTATTCATCTCAGCAAATTCCTCAAGTTTTTGTTCATTTATAGACTCAGTTCCTGGGTAATTTCTCAAATGACAAACACTTTAATCAAGCTCTTTTCAAGGGGATAGCATGCAAATATAGCTGGTATGATTAATATTGAAGAAACTGCAATAGTTTCATAAGATGCAAAGCACAATACATACCTGTTGTGAAAGATAAGTTTGGTGTCTCATCCTTCTACATAACGTGATCATATTGCATAGTTTCATATACTATTGTTTCATAGTTAATCAGTAAATGTTGGAAGGAATAAAGAAGCAATGGAATGAATAAATGATATTCTACATTCTACTTGTTTAGAAATAAAAGGGAATTATTGCATTAGAAATATTCTAAATAATGTAGAGTCAGCCCTGACCTTTATGTATTCAAGATGATACTCAGTTTCTTTAGATTTTTACACAGAGGTGTTCAACAAAAAGCCTAACAATTGTCGAATATAGAAAAAGAAAAATTTTAGAACAAGAAAGATCGCTATCTGAAAAGATAAAGACAGTAACAGTCATGATAAAGATGGCAAGAGTTGGTCCTGAGTGAATTTCTGGGATGACTTCATTCTTTAGAGGTCAGGTATATCCAATTTTGCTCCTACATCCATCATAAAATAAAACAGTAATTAGACGATTACTAATACCTAAGAATCCTACTTATTAGATATTTGCATTCCCTTTATATGAAAAAAATACTTTTCTTACAGCATAATAATTTCACAAATGATCATCCCTTTCTACCTTATAGTCTCTGTATTAGTTTTCTATTGCTTAATAATAAATTACAACAAACAGTGCATAAAACAACCCACATTTATTATTTTACAGTTGCTATGGGTCAAGATTCTGGGCACTTTTTTTGAATGGATACTCTACTCAGGGTCTCACAAGACTGCAATCAAGGTATTGACTGGGGCTTTTATCTCATCTAAGGCTAGTTGTCCTCTTCCAACCTTATGGGTTGTTGATAGATTTGTTTTTTCTGATGGTAGCTCCTTAAGGTCTAGAGGCTACCTCCAATTCCCTGCCATGTGTCTATTTCCATAGCATGACAGTTTGCTTCTACAAGATGAGAAGGAAAATGTCTGTTTCTTTCTAATCTGACATTGCAGTCTTATATAACATAATATAATCATGGGTTTGACATCCCAGCACCTTACCAAATAAGGTAGCTTAATCAAGGAAGTGAACTTCCATCACTTTGTCATATGCTATTAGTTAGAAACAAGTCACAGATTCCCCTTATAGTCAAGATTGTGATTCTTTGGTGATCAACTTATTTTGTGTCCACTACAGTTCCTAATCCCTAATCTTAAAAGGTTACAGATGTTCTAAAACATACAAATGTGCTGAAAAATGCTGATATATTTTCAATACACTTTTAGGGTTTATAAAATTTTCACAAAAAAAACATGCAGTGTATATACTAATATAAAGAAACAGGATCTTAATATATCTTTTTTAATGGAAGATAAAATTCACTGTGATAAAAATAATAGCATTTTGCTTTAAAGCAAAATAACTTACATTTAAAATGATCTAACATTTTATCAGGAGAAAAATTCATCATTTTTCGTTTACTTAAACAGAAGTCACAGTATTAAAAGCAATAAAGAACATCAAATATCATTAGTGATTCATTTTCCTTAAAAGAGTAAAAACAAACATTACAATTTATATCTTAGCTGTTTCTCCAACTCTCTTTCCACTGACACACTCCTAATATTCCTGACTAGTGTCACATGAGTCTTTCCACTAAGGACAGCTGAGCTGAAATCATCAATCAATTACATGATGCAAGTTAATATAACCTAAGTTCCTTTCTCAAGTGGAGCAGGGCAATGTAATGGAAAGACAGTGGGCTTTAAAGTCAGATAGATGTGACTGGAATTCTACTTATTAGCTGAGGGACCTTGGTTAAATTCTTGAATCTCAGTGAGGCTTAAATTCTTCATCTGTAAAATGGAAATAACATTATCTCTCTTACAGAGTTATAGCTAACCCAGCATGAGATAATGTATGTAAATCATTGAACGCTATATCTCAAGCATACAAACTCAGCTCAATAAATCTCAAATTTTCTCAAGAATTAAAATTGTTTTTTATCCACCTTGATCTCCATCTTATTCAACTCTTAACTGATAGGCACATGATACCTCATCATTTTTCAAATTTTATAATGGTTACTTTTAATATTCACAATTATTAGAAAATTTATTTTGTTTAGATGAACTTACTGCTTAGATTCCAAGATAAATGATGTTCCACAATTGCTCATAAAAACAGAAAATGTTAAACCTTTAACTTGGTTGATTACTCTTATCAACAAATGGTAGCACCCTATTTATTTGTTTTTTACATGCATAACAAGATGTTTATGTTTTCCTCACTGTACCATTACTCTCTGTTTCTCTGTGGATGGTATTTCCTCTTACCGCCACTACCTCTCCACTCCTCTCCTCATGGCTGAAATTCATGGTTTTCTCAGTGTATAGTGGATAAGTCAATCTGTGTTTCCACAGAACCATTCACATCTCTGACATGCAGAGCAGTGTCAACCAAGAGTTCCTTGAGATGGGGGTTATTTCCCTACCACCATATTCTCACATCTAGGATAGAGCCTAGATAACCAGCACTAAATAAATAATTGATGAAATGAAAATAAAACAAGAAATTCAAATTGAAATACCTAGAAATCTGATGACACACTTTACTAGTGTGTAGAATCACAAGACCTTGTTTTAAAGAATTAAATGAAATCCAATTACATTTTATATAATATGCTGGTTTTATATTCTATACAATATCATTTAAGAACTAACTCTTTGCTAGAATAACTCTCTTTATTGAATGTGTATAATTAGGTTACCAAAGCAAAATTAATATTAATAAATTTTGGAAAATAAAATTTCATTTGGCATTTGGACTTAACTAAATGATGTGCAGATGCAAATGCATAGAATTTATTAAACATCCCACTCACTGCCAAGGACCCCAGAGTTGAGTCGCCTCCAATTTTACACATCCATTACAGAATTTGTTCTACTTAAGTTATTTTAACCAAACAGAGCACATTTCTGAGATCGAAATTATATCATTTAACAAAGTTTTGAACCGTGAACACATAGCTACAGCCCTTCTAAGAAACCCACAGTAAAAACAGCCTGTGAAAAGATATTTCTTTCATAAAGCTACTCTGAGAATGAATCCTCCTAATATTTTATTCACATAAGAATTAAGGCTCTGATTTTAAAATGAAATAAAAAGACCTTCACTCATTCAGCAACAATTTTTCCAGAAAAATGAAGTTCTATTTTTTAATCTATATCTCTTCCCACTTATGCAGCCATATAGTTAATTTACTATTATCTTACTCTCTTTTAGTTTATCTCCATTTTTCTTGAAATAAACAGGCCAGTTGGAACTCAGAAATGGTAAGTAACTTGCTAAAAGTTAATTGTCCCTAAGCGGTAGAGCCAAAATTTGAATCACATTTCCTTTTGAAGTACTGAATATCTTTTTATGAAACTGAAGAGTAGCTAATGATAATAATTAATAATAGTTGCAGTAAAAGTAACAATAGCAATAATATTAATAATAATAATGAAATAAAGAAACTACTCCTCCCCAAAAGCTCTTACAATATTGATAGATTACACTGTTTTATTTCAGCATTTCAAAACATATGAAAACAATTCATATATATGTACAAAATATATCGTTATATGTCCATAAGTAGAATATAAATTCAAAGAAGAGTGTCAAAATGTACATTATTAAAGTCGTGGAAGCATTCACAAGCAATATCTTTCAGCCAGTTTTAATTTGCATCCTAACCATGATGCCATGGCATTTGTAGAGTATGGATGTTTTCCCATGCATTCTATAAAACCTGGATGTATATTTTATGTTCTTGTTTTAGATATTATTTTAAGTCCAATTCTTTTTGTTGTTGTTGTTGTTACATATCCCCCCCTTTTCTGCTTGTTCTTTGCTGTGTTCATTTTTGTGTTCTTCTGTGTCTGCTTGTCTCCCCCTATTGTGGCGACCCGCTGAGTCAGCTCACTGCGCAGCGGCAGCCTTGCCTGCTCGCGGACAGCTTTTGCCCTGCTCGTGGGCGACTTGCCCTGCCCATGGTGGCTTTGCCCTGCCTGTGGCAGCTTTTTGCCCTGCCCACAGTGGCTTTGCCCCGCCCATGGTGGCTTGCCTTCTCAAGGCAGCCTGCCCGCTTGAAGAGGCCCCGGGAGCCGAACCCGGGGTCTCCCATGTGGTAAACCGGCGCCCTATCCAGTGGGCTACAGTCAGCCCCTAAGTCCAATTCTGAGATGAGGAAGCCAAGTTTAAAAGAGGTTGAGTGACTCGTCCAAGGTCACTGACAAAGGAGTCAGTGCTAGATCAACTATCCAGCTTTTCCCCCCAAGAAACCTTTTCTTAAAATTTCAGGGTCTAAAATCAATGCCAGTTCCTCCTTCACAAGCCATTCCTAAAGTTGCTTTCAAGCTATAAGTAATCCATACATCTTGCAATAATGAGAAATATTAATATTTATTAATCAAAACACTTATTCCTTGGAATTTTTATTAAGGTAAAAAGACATACTTTGAATAAATATTTAATTTCCTCCAAAGACACAAAACAAATGATGTCATTCATATTCTATCTCTTGTACATATAGGCAGGGAAAGTTTGCTGAGGCATAAAGTGTTTGCAAGACTCAATTTTAAACTGTTTTGTTATACAAATTCTTGGTTGTAGCACTGTTAGTAAATGCACCCCATTTGTCATGTTTTATTTTATACTCAGAAAGGAAATAATATAATGTCTCGCTTTCCACAGTACATGCTGAGTTATGAAACCAATAAAATTTAGATCAAATATTAAGTAAAAGAGCCAACATAGACAGAACAATGTGTCTAGCCTGACATATATTTACTAATATTTTAAGTTGGAACAAAATGCAAAGAAAAAAAACTTGACTTGCAGTATTTAGCCCTTTACAGTGCAGTCTCCTTTTTGTTTACATCTGTAATTACAGGATTAGCTTAAAGATGGAATACTGATATACTTGTAATAGGTTTTATTATTATTACTTTTTAGGAGGTATCAGGGATTGAACCCAGGGCCACATACTTGGGAAGCAGGTGATCAACCACTGAGAGAAATTGCTCCCCTGTAATAGGTTTTAAAGACATCTGAAAAAGACATTAAAGTTTATGTGGTACATATTGCTTAAAACACTTTAAAATAATGTCAGTTCATTTTTTTGTCTGTGAAATTTTCAAATGGTATCACACACTGTACAGTCTAATGATTCCTTGTTATACTTGTAAGTTAGAACTTTTTTCCTCATTAGTCTGATGTGGGAAATAATTAGTAATTAGGGTACCAATAGAGTTGTGCTGCTTCCAGTTCTGTCTTTTAATAAATTCATATTTTGATTAATTGCTTTCTCTGTCTTTTTGCTGCTGTTACTTTCCAGAAGAATGTCTCTTATCTTCATGTATTCCCAAATAACAGCAGAATAAGAGGAATTTGTTAATGCCCTTATTTTATAGGTTAATATTTGTAAGCTTGAAGAGCTTAGATACTTTTGACAGTTCAGCACACTGGGTTAATTATAAAAGATAAGAGGTAGGATTTAATTTGATCGTAGCCATTTCTAGTCATTGTTCATTGCATTAATAAATATATTTAATCAGTAATAACACATGTTGTTGGCAAGACAACAAATCCCAGAGTTCATTAAAATCTGTTATATAATTATTTATTTTAAATTTTCCATGTAACTTTGCATTATGTTGGGGTACTTTTCTCTGTATTTATCTATCCAACCATTTTTTGGTAATTATCACCATTGTATCTTCTTTGGTTGCCCAATACAAGACAAGCATTGAAATATGAAAGATGATAAAATTCTAGGGGTTTCATCTTTTTTCTTCTATATGTACATAAACATAAAAAGCAGGATATTGTCTTTCTAAATGGATCTTTACACATATGGCAGGCAAAAACAAGTGTATTTTAAGATCATGACTTAAGAGTAGTGGCTCACGAGTTCTACTAACATTTTCATCCATGTGGCTCAAATCAAATCAGATCCATTCTCTGTATATAAAATGGTGAACAATAAAAACATTAAAATGATTCCTAACCAATGGAATTCAGAAGAGAGCAAATATTTAATACTTAAACATTTTCGATGTTTTCTAGTTTCATTTTTAGTGAGTGGAAACCCCTTCAAATGGACATCAATTATTTTGTGTAAATTTTAAAAAGATTTGATTAATACATTTTTAGCCCAGATCAAAATTTTAACAATTTTCGCTTCTCCTAATTTTTAATATATTATGTAGTTGAAGTCAAATGTCTTCTGGTCAGAATGAGAAGATTAAAATGTTATCATGGTATATTAGCCAAAAGGGTGCTGATGCAAAGTACAAGAAATTGGTTGGCTTTTATAAAGGGTATTTATTTGGGTAAAAGCTTACAGTTACAAGGCTCTAAAGAGTCCAACTCAAGGTGCCATAAGAGATACTTTCTCCCCAAAAGTCAGCTGCACATGTTGAAGCAAGATGGGGTAACCTCTGCCTGATCTCTTTCCTTCTTCCTCTTAAGGCTCCATGAGCCAAGCTTCTTCTGATCGCAGTCGAAGGCTGGCATAGGGCTTGTCTCTCAGGGCTTCCTATATCAGTCTGCCATAGGACTCATTTCTCTCAGGCCTTATCAGCTGCTCATCTGCTCTCTTCTCTTCAGCTGCAAACTATCAGGCGAATGACTCATCTCTCCCCAGGGCCCCAGGATCAAGCATGACAGAACTGTCCTCTTCCATGTGTCTTCCTGAGTGAGTGTCTGTTTTGCAGCCCAACGAGGGGGCAGGGTCTCAACCATGAGTAATGCCCTACTGTCTTGGTTGAATCAAAACCCTAATCTTAATTTAATCAAAGACATCTCAGGTGAATCTAATACAATCAAAGGGGCTCACACCCAGAACAGACCAGTTTACAAACATAATCTTTCTTTTTTGGATTCATAAATAATCTCAAACTACCAAACAGGGTTTTTAGAAAAATAAGCAAAGACATGAGCAGACAATTCACAAAATAAAATAAAATAAAATAAAAATTACTTTTAAACAATAACAAAAACTTTTCAGCCTCACTTATAATGCAAATTGGAAGTGTACTATGATACCATTGCTCACTTAGATTGGCAAAGAACACATTCAGGTTGGGAGGCTATGGAAAAATAGACACTCATGTATATGGTAGTACATGCTAGTTAGAATGCTAACTGGGACAATCCTTGCAGAGGGGAATTTGTCAATATCTAACAAAAATACAAAGGTATGAACCATTTGAACCAGAAATTCCGCTTCTAGGAATAATCCTGAGGATACGCTTGAAAAAAAATGCTATCAAGGTTTTCTTCTTCCATACTACATTAAGGGTGGCCTGTTTTGTTTTGTGTTGATTATGACTACCAAGTACATTTTACCAAATAATATTTTTGTAATTTACAATATTATCAGTTAGATGGAATTCTTCTCCTGGTTTTTCTTCTAGTAACAATTTACCATTTGCTGTTTTAAGTTTTGTCAGTGCTTTTTTAAGAGCTTATATTTTTATGAAATGGTCAATAGTTTTCAGGCAATTTTGGTAATGATCAATGTTCAGAAATAGTCAAGAAACATACTTCAAAATGGTGGGGCATGACTTTCAGTAGAGTAAGCCTAACAGTAGATGAAAAGATATTCACCATTGTGTTCTGATCTAACACTACCCATTAATCTAAATTATACATGTATAACCTGTCATTTTATCTTTGTTATGCCTAATCTTTGCAGCCTTGAAAAACTCTGTTTATCAAGGTACCCTATTAGTATGCATATAAACTGCAAAGAAGTCCAGGCTAACTCTCAGAGAAAAATTCTAAAATGAGAAGAATTAATTTTCAGGGTACTTGGCTTCTTCTCTCCATGCAAATATTACACACCTAAGGTTTTATCCACAGTTGCAAAATAAACAACAATCATTCATCAATGCCTTTCTTATCAATGACTTTGTGTGAAATTAAATCATCTTTGAAACAAGGATGTATTCTTTTTATATTTATAGCGTAATAGACTTAGTAAGATCAATGTTGTTCACCATTCTCATTAGACAAAAAGATGCTCAAGGAGACACATAATTGATCTGAAAATTAGAAGAACAGAGGTTTGAATTCAGATCTCTTTGATTCATTTTATTTTCTCTTTGATTCATTTAGGTTTTTAACTAAAGAATTAGATGCTTTGGCCTTTTAAAAGAATTTCAGAAATTAGCAAATACATAGGATAGAACCTAAGGTGTCAGTTTCTCTCAGTGTCCATAAATTTCTACTGCTAACTAGTATTGTATGTGCACACACACACACGTGCACACACACACACGTCTTGAAAAAGAAACATTCTTGTGTTTTTCAAACTGTACCACTAAAGTGCCCTAAATGCCAGATACAGTAGATATTCCATCTTCTTTTTATGTTAAGTTGTACTTGGAGAATTCAGTTGCTGATTCATTCATAAATAATGACTGAAGGACTGAAACACTGAGAAAAAGTGGTGGCTGAATGGTTAAGAAAATGAACAAAGTTTTCAGTAGTTTCAGATGAGAAAAGAAAATAATTAGAATTCAGAGCCAAACAGGTGGAACATCCAGTTTTGAAGGGAGAATCTTCAGCATGAGTCTACCTAGCACCTAGTTCTTGGTTTTATTTTTTATTATTATTTTTTTTTATTTATTACATATCCCCCCCCCCTTCTACTTGCTCTTGCTGTGTGTCCATTCTTCTGTGTTTTTCTATGTCTGCTTCTTGTCTCCCCCTGTCTTTGCGGCGACGCGCCGAGTCGGCCCTCCCCGGCGGTGGCTCGCTCCGTTCCTGGGTGGCTCCACTCCGCTTTCACAGGTGGCTCCGCTCCATGTTTTGCGGGCAGCAGTCCTCCATGTTTTTTGCGGGCTGCCCGGCTTCCGCAGTTTGCCGGCGACAGCTCCGCTTTTCACGGGTGACTTTGCCATGCCCGTGGGGGCTCCGCCCTGCCTGTGGTGGCTTCTTGCCTTGCCCATGGCGGCTCTGCTCCACCCACGGCAGCTTGCCTTTCTCAAGGCTGTCTGCCCGCTAAGAGAGGTCCCCGGGAACCGAACCCAGGGCCTCCCATATGGTACCCCAGCGCGCTCTTTATCCACTGAGCTATCTAGCCAGGCCCTAGTTCTTGGTTTTAAAATACCATTATCTCTATAAGGGACTAGAACTCCTTGGACAAATGACTAATTTCAGGATTGGGGCAGGGAAAGAATAAGACGAAATTGATTATCTCGTTGTGCCTAAAATTAAGGAACTACTTTAAGCATGATGGAAAACTGTTAAAATGACACTGAAAGTAGTTAAAAGGTGACCTTACTGTTTAAATCTGGGACAAATTCAACATCAAAATAATTAAACATTGTAGCACTTTATAGTGCCTTGAATAAAATAGGGAAGTATGAGTCCATGCTGATATAAATTAATGGATAAATTGAAAGTTTGAAGAGGATCAAGATTTTTTTAAAGATTCAAGTACCTCTTCAAAAGTTGAAAAGTAACTTTACACTTAGCTCTGCCATGCAGGCACCTTTTCTACCAAATGATGAAAGCATGTGTGCTAAACAGATCTACTGAGTTTGGCATGCTGTGTCTCTTCCTGGAAGACTTTGCAGTGGAAGCCAATTAGAGCATTCATTGCTTCACATTGCTTTGAGTTTTTCCTTGACTTGCTTTCCCTTTTTTCATCATGCTCACTGTTCTGGGGTTATACATCTTTAGTAAAGCCTCAGCATTTTAATTCTTGCTTCTGGCACTACAATATGAGGAGGACTAAGACATTTGGTTTAACACTTGAAAAACAAACAATTTAACCCTGACAACATAAGTAAATAGCACATTGTCCATAATCATCACAATGGATACAGAAAAAAAACATTTCAAAATTTCAAAATTCAATTCATGATAAAATTGTGTACAACCTAGCAAGAGAGGGGACTTTATTAGTATGAAAATGGATATCTATAAAAAGTTATCTACAATAACTCATATCAACAGCATAGTTAATGAAGAAATAATTTAAAAACTCTAAGCTGAGAATACAAGAATGACTGGTATCAATGCTTCTAATCAGCACTACATTTTATGTTCTATTGAGTGTAAGAAAAAAACACAAGAATTTTAAAGAAAGAAATGAAGCTTTCATCATTTGCAGATAGCACAATTATTTACATGAAAATCCATGATCTAAAATATAAATCAATAGACTGAATAGGTGATGCAGTAAGGTCACTGGATAAAAGTTCAATATATGAAAACAAATTGTATTTCCATATGCCAGGAAGAAACAGTGAAAAAAATTAAATTAAAATATAAAAATTTTTGCAGTAACTCCAAAAAGCTAAAAAACTAAATCTAAAATTTTACAAACCCTAAGACCCAACAACTGTACTAGTGATATATATTCAAGAGTAATTTGTACCATAAAATGTGTACAAGAATGTGAATGGTAGATTATTCATAACAACCCCAAACTTTAAAACTACTCATATATACATTCATAATAACTGGATAAACAAGCAAAAGGTGGTATAGTCACACAATGACCTATTAAACAACAATATGGTAAACAACCTATATGTATATTCAAACATGTAAGTTTTGTAAATATTATGTTAAGTGAAAACATCCAGTTTCAAAAGAATATACACTTTTCTATTTCACTTAAATAATCTTAGATTTTAAAAATCTTAGATTTTAGAAAATAGATATTTTGGTTAACCTATTATTTTTATAACAAATTAGAGATTCAGAACCAAATCAAAGGATAGAATCTGTAAAGGACCAAAATTGCAAGCATTAAATACAATAAACTAGAAAAAAAGGCAATAACTATTTGTCCTCATTGACCAAGAGCATCATCTTAAACATAGATTTACTCTTCAGCAGGCCATTATATTGTGATGAAAGTTTGTACCAACACTCTTTATACAAAATGCATGTCCCTTAATTGTCTTTTCAAGTCTTTCATTACTGTGTATAAAAAGCACTCCTTAAAGTGACTTATAATTTAGCTGCAATTTTTAGTTAACAAGCAATCTTAATGACTGTGTATAATGCTAACTATGAACATTACACAAGGGTTATAGAATAATGTGCATGTCACAAGAGCAAAATTATACTTGAAACAATCCATTCTTTATATATTTGGATATTTGTGAACTATAAGACTCCATTTCTCCATAAAGTAAACTAAACTAAACTAAACTAAATCTCTTCTGCTTTTGATGTAAGGAATTAGAGGTGGCATGTGGGTGTGTGTATGGATATGTGTGTAAATAAATTTACTTCAAAGAATAGAAGGATTAAGCCTTTTAAAAATAAACACAAAATGAAAATATGCTATATTAAAATTATTGGTTGAAGCAAGCCACTTTTTTTCACTTTAGTTTACTGTTTAAAGTATTATCAATCAAATAAGTCTTTCAATGTATTAGCAACTTAACTATGCTGCTATAAGCAGCTGGATAAATAATAAAATACATAAATTTCAGTGTTTTCAGTCCCTTGACTACATTGTGGTAATATCTAATGGTTAATGATGGCTCAAAAAGAAAGCTTCCTACCCATTTTTGCTTTGTCATCCAGTAATAGAGTTTATGTTACTTTCATATGCAATCAGTGGGTACACTGCCCAACTCTTTACAGTTCAAAAAGTGCTGAATTTGTGAAGACTTGAGATTATATCACAGCTCTGTTACTACTTAACTGTGTGACAAAGTAGAAGTTATGGTTTCTCTGAATGCCATTTTCCTAATTTAAGAACTAAAGACAAAGTACCTTTCCTGCAAAACAATTGTAAGAATTAATTAAAATACTGAATATAAAGTTTCTGCCATCAAACAGTATGTTTGGAGATTGTTGCATAAATATACTTGTCATAAACTGAAAGCCCATAAAAATCAAAAGTAAAATCAGCACTTAAAAGCAGATTCCACACAAGAAAAGTTTGAATGCTCAAAGCAATTTTTTGCTTGCTTAACTACATGCAACCAAAACCATCAAACCTGCAATAA
>PVKH010008834.1:0-19215 GCA_004027955.1 Chaetophractus vellerosus | reverse complement strand
AAAAAATATATTTTATTACAGAAGTTGTGAACTGGCAAAACAACAATTATAGAATTCCCATACAACACCCCTTCACCAATACACCACACCATACTGGAACATTTGTTACAGATTATGAGACATATTGTCAGACTACTACCACCAACCGTGGTCCATAGCATACGTTTGGTACACTTTCTCCATACACCTCCATTATCAGCACAGTACATCTTTGGCATTGATGCAAGAATATTATAGTACTGCTGTTAACCACAGTCTACTAGTCACATTAATTGTAGTTTTCCCATGCTTTGCCACATTCCCACCACCCTGCAATAGTGATGTACATCTACTCTAGCTCACAGAAGGACATTCTTACATTTGTACCCTCAACCACAATTCTCATCCACCTCTTGGTTCACTGTGTTATATTCTTTAGATTATTCCAAATCTTTAGCTTTCTTTCAATTGACATTTACTTCCTTAGTCTACCCTTTTCAGCCACAATCCCATTTGTAAACCAGTTGCTACTCACTATAACGTGTTACCATCAACTCTATCCATTTCCACACTTCTATAGTCAAGTTAATTAAAGCTTCTACATATATTAAACATCAATAGTTCTTCTCAGCCGTCCTCTTATCTCCTAATAACCTATACTCTAAGTTTTAACTCCATGTGTTTATTCTTCATATTTAGTTATTAATGAGACCATGCAATATTTGTCCTTTTGTGTCTGGCTTACTTAGCTTAGTATAATGTCTTCAAGATTCATCCATGTTATCACATGTGTCCCAATTTCATTTCTTCTTGCTGCAGCATAGTATTGCATTGTATGTATATACCACATTTGGTTTATCCATTCATTGGTTGATGGTCACTTCGGTTGTTTCCATCTTTTGGCAATTGTGAAAAGCGCCTCTATGAACATCGGTGTGCAGATGTCTGTTTGTGTTATAGTTTTTAGTTCTTCTGGATATATTCCTAGTAGAGGAATTGCTGGATCATACAGTAGTTCTATATTTAGCTTCTTGAGGGACCGCCAAACTGTCTTCCACAGAGGCTGTACCATTTTACACTCCCACCAACAGTGAAGAAGTGTTCCTGTTTCTCCACATCCTCTCCAGCACTTATTGTTGTCTGTTTTTTTAAATAATGGCCATTCTGTGAGGTGTTAGATGATATCTCATTGTTGTTTTAATTTACATCTCCCTAATAGCTAGTGATAGGGAAGATTTTTTTTCATGTACTTTTTGGCCATTTGTGTTTCCTCTTTGGAGAAATGTCTGTTTAAATCTTTTGCCCACTTTTTAATTGGATTGCTTGCTCTTTTATTGCTGAGTTGTATGATCTCTTTATATAGAATGGAAATCAAACCCTTATCAGATATGTGGTTTCCAAATATTTTTTCCCATTGAGTGGGCTGCCTTTTCACCTTCTTGATGAAGTCTTTTGAATCACAGAAGTGTTTAAGTTTGAGGAGGTCCCATTTATCCATGTTTTCTTCCCTTGTTTGTACTTTTGGTGTAAGGTTTAAGAATCCACCACCGACCATCAGGTCTTGAAGATGTTTCCCTACATTTTCTTCTAGGAGCTTTATTGTACTTGCTTTTACATTTAGGTCTTTGATCCATTTTGAGTTAATTTTTGTATAAGGTGTGAGATAGGGGTCTTCTTTCTTTCTTTTGGCTGTGGATATCGAGTTCTCCCCCAAAATATGAAGCACTTCACGAATTTGTGTGTCATCCTTGCTCAGGGACCTGCTAATTTCTCTCATTCAAATTTTAGTATATGTGCTGCTGAAGCGAGCACTGCCCCATTGATTTTCAATTTCCAATATTGCTATTGAAATCTGATGGTATTATGATCCTCTGTGACTTTTTATTATCTCTCAAAGTTTTAGAATCCTCTTTTTGATCCTGGAATTCTGAGATTTGATGTTGAGATACCATTTTGGGATCTTTTTACAAGTGTGTTGGGTAATCAGCAGGCCCTTTCTATCTAAACATTCATGTCCTTCAGTAATGGAAATTTTTCTTATATTTTGCTATCATTTGCTCCCCGTAACTTTTTTTTCTCTTCTTTTTCTGGAAGCCTATTGGTAAAATATTAGACTTCCTGATTCATATTCTGTGGAGCTAAAAACCACCCAAGTTTCACTCTGGAACTCCTCCAATGAACTCTCAACTGTTGTCATCTCTGGGCACAGACACCATAAATCTGTACTCATATTGAGAACTGTAAACTAGAATCTCTCCTGCACTTCTAAATGCTCTATGTTTCTACTGCTACCCTTTCCAGAATGGATTCCTTGTGCCACTTGCTTCTTCACTTTATGTGCCTCTAAATCACAGTTGTCCATGGAAGTGTCTGATTAGAGAAAGGTCTTATACCTGTGCCCTAGTTGCAAAAGAGCCTGAGATTTTGGGCCCAACTTTAGGAATTTGCAGATTATGAAGATCAGAAATTCCCCAAACATTGGAAGGACATTAAAAAGTTACCAGGCAGCTAGTTAATTCAATTGGGGAGAGGATGGTAATAGTCAGTCAGAACTTTTGGACATTGGGTGACTGTGGAAGAGGTCTTTTAAAATGTAGAATATTAAATAAATAATACTTGCTTTCCAATTTTATCATGATGGTAGTATTTTGTTTACTGTATGACATGCATATTACATTCATGAAATAATTGTAAAACTGTATCTATAGTAAATAAGCAGTCCTTTTTATTCCTTTTTGTCCCCATGCAAAGACTTTAATAAGAACTAGTAATGTTTTGTGTTTTTTTTTTTTCTCATGTTACCTAGGTTATCTGTCCTTGGAAACTTCATAATGGTAGAATGGATCTGTACTATAAGTTCATACATTTTGATATAATTTATCTATGAAGAGCTGTTGAGCTGAGTTTGTAACTCTTAAATGTATATAGTGGAATAAATGAGCATCTCTGATTCGAGGAATACTATATGAATGTTTTTCATCAGGTACAAAGATAGTTAGAAATCCTTTTAAGTCAAGTCAAGAGAACCTATAGTCTTGTCCAAACTCTTCTACACAGCACTAGGCATGTTGTGTTCTGAGATCACTTGAAGAGAGAATTCAATCCATAGAAATCTGCATGCAACCTGTGGTAGATTGAATTCTATACACCAACTTAGATATGTTTATAATCTTAATTCACTTTCCTGTGTGTGTGAACCCATTGTAAATAGGACCTCTTGAAGATGTTATTTTTAGTAAAGGTGTGACGCAACTGAATGAGGGTGGGTCTTAATCCATTTACTGGAGGCCTTATAAAGAGAAAAAACAAGAAACCAGAAGTTGGAGAAGGCTACAGGGGGAAGCCAGAAGTCTACGGAAATTGGAAGAGCAGATGATGTGAGGACATTTCTATGTAATGGAGGAAGAGATAAAAGCCAAGGAACCCCAAGAATTGCCTGCAGCGACACCAGAACATTATAGACTCCTGGAGAAAGCAAACCATGTCAATATCTTGATTTTGGACTTATAGCCTCAAAACCATGAGTCAATAAATACTTACTGTTTAAACTAACCATTGTGTAGGCAATGGGTTAGGTAAACTAAGAAACAACCTAGTAGGAGTAGTTGAGATTAACAGCAGTAGAAGGGAATGGCTTCAACCTGAGATGGCCCTGAAAACTATTTCAGGTCCCGGGGACGAAGTGTTTTATGTTGTTGTTTTTTCCCCTGAGTTGGCTTAGGTATTCAGGGGACCAGTCTGAGTAGAGAAAGGTGGGTTATATTGTTAGGGATTTCTGGGAATAATAGTTTTCAGCATGATGGATTGCCAGAACAATAAATGAAGCCTTGACTTAGAATGGGAAAACAACTCTGAAAGCAAGTGTAGTACCCAGGGGTATTGGAAACTGGAGTGAAAACAAGAACCAGTGCAAAAAGTCAGTAGACTGGCCATCTCTAGGGACTAGAGGAAATAGACCAGTAGGTATCAAAGTGTGGGCCCTCGACTGTAAGCATTAACATCACCTGGGAACTTGTTAGAAGTGAAAATTCTCAGTCCCCATTCTAGACCAATTGAATTAGAAACTCTTAATGTAGGCCCCTTCCGTCTATGTATTAATAAGCCCCCTTGGTGACACTGACTGACTAACCTTCTCTTAGTGTACCAGGATTGCTAAGACAAATACCATAAAATGGGTTGGCTTAAACAACTGGTATTAGACACAGTTTTAGAGGCTGGAATTCTAAAATGAAGGCCTCAGCAGTGAAGACCTCAGCAGGCCATGCTGCCTCCTGGAGTCTGTAATGTCTGGAGCTGACTTATCACAATCCTTGGAGTTCCTTGGCTTGCATCTCTGTCTCCATCACATGACAATCTGCTTCATTCTCTGGCTTCTTCTAACTTCTGGCCTCTGTTAACTTCTGACTCCTACTGACTGTCAAATTTTCTTTGCTTATAAGGACTTCAGTCAAGTGGATTAAGGCCCATCTTGATTCAGTTTGTGCACACTTTAACTAATACCATTTTCAAAGGTCCTGTTTACAAATGAGTTCACACACATAGGGCCAGGGGTTAGGACATGACCATGTCTTTATAGGGGACATGATTCAATCCCCAGCATACCTTCAAGAGGATGTCCTGGAGATTAAATTTACCCCTAGAAGCCATCTTCCTTCCCCCACCTCCAATATATAAAGCATATAGCAGACAGCCTATGAGTCCCCTTCCTTTTAGGGGAGGGAACTCATAATAAACCATTGGGATCTATTATTACCAGTTTAAGACCTAGTTAGGGTTAAGTTTGTAGGTAGAATGTCTTCATTGTTCATGTCTGCCAAAACAATTGCTGTGACAAGCAGGAATTGGCCATTCAAATCTGAGTTCTGATATTAACTTGCCATGCAATCTTAGTAAATTCACTCAACTTCTTATGCTTCCATTTACTCATTTGTGAAATGAATGGGGGTAATGATTGCTAAGGTCCTTTTCAGCTCAAATTACACAATCCCATGTTTTTTGAATTTAATAGACATCTAGCATTTTAAAAATTAATGGTAAAAGACACAGTGTATAAAAGAATATAAACATTGTTATATATTTTTGCTATTATAAATACCTTTTGGGTTGTATGAAAATAAACATATAAAACACATAAGTCTTATAAGCTGTACTCTACTGGTAAGAATTCCAGTCCCCTGAATATAAAAATCCTACTTTTAGTTACCTCTGAGCAGAAGGGAATGGGTAATTGGTGGCTGTGGTTTCATATTGATCTAATATGTATCATTTATATGCAAAACTAGATTGTAAATACTTGATAATTTTTAAATCAGCATGATTCTCAATTTCCCATGGCAGGAAATTAATATTATTAGCTTTCCTTTTTTTTTTTAATGGATAATGAAAGACACTGAGTTCAATGAGTCAAATGATTTAGCCAGAGCCAATGGTCATGTTAGAATGTGTTCCTTATTCCTTGTTTAGGAGCATTACTTAATTTAGAATCCAATAACTTAATTTAGAATCAGTTCTTTCCTGCCAAAGGGGACTTTAGCAATTATGTAGTTCAACCTCCTCATTTACCTATGCCTAAAAGTGGAAAATTTAAAAAGTTATAACAAAACTTGAGGATATATATGGGTTATTATACAACAACAGCTGTTGATTAATTATGTCTAAAACTTTCAGTGAAAGACAGCATAATATAATGTAAAGAATGCAAACATTATACTCAAACAGACTTTGGTTAAAGACCAGTTCTACAGTGGTCAAATTATTCAACTTCACTGAACTTCAAATTCTGTAAAATGGAAAAAATACATATCTCATGGAGTTATGTAGAGAGTAAAATTGAAATAACATATGTAACAGCACTGTCTACAAAGCCTGGCACTTAATAGTTGTTCAGTGAATGATAGCTATTACTACTAAATGGAACTGAAGCTCAATGGTCTCCCACATAAAAGATTTTCAAGAAGATTAGATCAAATTACTTTATATGTACTTTATCTATATATATGTACACACATTTATTAAAAATCCTAGAGACGGTAGAACACATTTTAAAATTTATTTCCCTGCTCTGTTTTCTCAGTTCTTGACTTTCCAATATCAAAAAAGTATTTTGCTATCCCATCAATAATAGCAAATTTGCCTATTCTTTGAAGATTGGATCCCTAAATCTTAATACTAGATTACTGAATATAACTTATTTTTAATTTATTACTATCTTTCTCTAGAATCTGTTTCCCTTCACTAACATTTAAAAAAGTCATAATAGTGATTGTATTCAATCAGGTTCCTTAAAAGCAAAGTCTGAGATAGGGATTCAGGTACACATGATTTATTGAGGGAATATTTTTTAGTAAATACTTGGAGGGATTGAAGGAAACTGGATCAGGAAAGGGAACTAGCCAAGCAAATTGCACAGTCTCAGGTGAAATCCAACCTTAGCTTGGTCCTCAGGGGATGAGGGCTCTGGGGCATAAAGCACTCCACATGTTGTCACCTTGCAGCCTTTTGTAGGTCATTGATATTACATAGTCATTGATGGTAGGAGGAGGGACTAGGGTCAGGGTTAGGATTCTAGAGTAGGACAGCAATGGATAAGTTTTTTAAAAAAATCATTTCCAAATAATTCTAATATGTAGCCTGATATAAGAACTAGATAGATTCTTATTGACACTATCAGTAGGAAGTATGGGGGAAATATTGTATTACTTTTTGTTTTAGTTCCCTATCTGCTAAAACAAATACCATACAGGAAATTACTGGCTTATGGTGTCAGAGGCTAGAAGGCTTGTTTCTTCCTGGGTCACTGTATTCTGGCTGGCCTGAAGTCTTTGGGGGTTCCTTGGCTTTTTCATCACATGGCGATTACATGGTGGCATCTTCTTCTTTCTCTACCAGGTTCCGTTGACTTCTAGATTCTAGCTGCTCCCTATGGCTTCTCTCTGTGTGTCTGAATTTCATTCTGCTTATAAAGGACTCTGACAAGCTGGATTAAGACCCAACCTGATTCAGTTAAGCCACAACTTAACTGAAGTAACATATCACAGAGATCCTATTTAAAATGGGTTCATACCCATAGGGATAGATTAAGAATAAGAACATGTTTTTCTGGGGTACAGAACTCCAAGCCACCAGAGGCAGTTTGGGTAGTGACTCCCATTAGCCAAAAGCAATACCAAGTCTCTGGAGAAGGGAACAACTCTGAGCCATTAGCAGCCAGTATTCCCAGCAGCTGGGAGATCAGTTCATAGACTCGTCGAAGGATCTGGGAAGGACAGCCACAGAGTAGTTTTTTTAATTGGAAGGGATCAAAATCCATGATTTTTCCTTTGTATTAGAGCATCCTGAATGATAGTTTCTAGAGTCGTATGAGCTGAAATCTAGTTCATACTCTGTTAGCCAAGTTGTAGACCCTGGCACCTAGAGGGAACATCTTTTGCTAATTCTTACAAAAGCCTTGAATAGGCTAGTGATGACACTTTAGCCCAGACTGCAAGTGGAGGACTTCAGCAACTGCTTAGCAAGGCAAGGAAGGCCATATTGACAAATATTTGAGGAAAAATAATACTTGGATACAAATTGTCCTTTCATCAAAGTTCAATACCTATTTTTCTCTGTTTGGTCATCACTTAACTTTGATTTTACTTGCTACTGGGAATAAGTGGAAAACATTTTATTCCAAATTATTTCTTGGTCCCTGAAGCATTTGGAGGTTTATATTCAGTTTAGGTTTCGATTCTTGCCATCAGCTATAACCCTGTAGTAGTCTGAGACTTCAGAAAAAAAAATTTTTTTAAAGATTTATTTATTTTATTACATATCTCCCCTTCCCCCCTGCTGCGGCAATGCGCCGAGACTGGTCACTGCGCAGGCATGGCTTTCCCCGCTTGTGGGCGGCTTCTGCTTCCGTTCACGGCCGGCCTTTCAGTTCGTGGGTGGCTGGCTGTGCTCCATTCGCGGGCGACCTGACCTGCCCGTGGCGGCTTTTGCCCTGTCTGTGGCAGCTTTTTGCCCTGCCCACGGCGGCTCTGGCCCGCCCATGGCAGCTTGCCATTCTCAAGGCGGTCTGCCCGCGAGGAGAGGTACCCGGGAACCGAACCCGGAGCCTCCCATGTGGTATGCCAGTGCCCTATCCACTGGGCTATCGAGCCGGCCCCTTCAGAAAAATTTTGACCTCAAAAAAACCCCCAAGGATATTTTGTCATCAGGGTCCAACAAGGAAATCAGAAATTACTTTAAATATTTAAAAAACAATAACTTTAATCCAGAAAATATTTCCCAATGCTAAAAAACCAAATAGGGCATAGTGAACAAACCCAGAAATTAGTAACAGTAGAAAGTCACAACCACTTTGGGGCTGGAGGGACAAAGAGAGAACATAGCACCAGAGTTACCTGGCAGAAGCTGAAGCCACAGATGGCCTATTCGGTAGAAGCTGGGGCCAAGGATTAACAAATCCACTGTCAGAGAGGCCCCTTTGAAGCTAAGAGGAGAGAAATTCCCTTGTTGTCTCCCTTTCTCCATTCCTCCAGTGTCCTGCCAGTACCCCTCATTGGCACTGGAAGCCAGCTGACTTTGAAGCTGGCAAATGTACCTTGTAGAGGTCAACCCCCCCTACAACACAGAACAGAGCAGAGAAAGGATGAGAAGAGGATCTGATAGCAAAGTCAAGAACAGGTACAATGCTATTTGTTAAAATAGCTTTAGAAGGTTGCATTTGTCCTTCCAAGTTCCCAGTTCTTGTATCTCCTTCAGAAATAGAAGATGCATCACATTTCCAAATTCATTTTTTCATGACTCTACTTTTCCCTTTCAGAGTTTCTGCTCATTTTTAGCTTTCAAATAATTTACTGATAAACAGATTCTACATATCATCTTCAATCTTCTCTATTTTCCTATAATAGATGCCTACTCTTCTGTGAAAGCTGATTTCTATGCTCCTAAACTATGATAGGCATGTTTATATTTTGTGGTCTTGCCATTCAGGCCATTGCAGGTTGGACCAGAAATGAACACCTAACCTCAGCTGTACCAATTGGATTTGTCTCCTGAGATCTGGGAATCATATTAGTGTATGCTAATTGTTTGAACTAAGGGCATATAAACTCAGGGAATGTGGGATGCCTATTTTTTGCTATGTATATAAAGAAGAGAAAGCAATTTGTAGACAGAAAGCAGAATGACGTATACTTACAGAAAAACAGACATGGGAGATGTGACCCCCAGAGAGGGAGTTATATGAAGAACAGCCTAGATCTCTTCTGGCTTTCCAGTTCCTAGTTTTGGTCTCTCTGGAGACCCAGTTGTACTTCCTGCTCTTGAATTCTGAGAAATACTCAATCACCTTATATTACATTCTCTTTTTGGCTTAAACTCATTCCAGGGGTTTCTATTACCTGCAAGTGAAAGATCTTTGACTAAGATAACATTCTTAACTAAAAATTAAGTTACATTTTTTGTAAAAATGCACAATACTAATACATGGTGTTAATAATAGGGGGGGGTATGGAAAAATACACTAAATGTACACTACAGACTATAGTTAGTGATAATAGTCTGATGATGTTCTCTCATAACCTGTAACAAATGTTCCACAACAATGTAAGGTATTGGTGGAGGGATGATGTATGGGAATTCTGCACATTATACATGATTATTTTGTAAGCTCACAACTTCTCTAAAAATATATAAAAAAATTAAATTACATTTTGACTTACATTTCCATTTCTCCTCCTTTAAAATAGGAAGATATATACAGTGGAATATTGATACTTTTTTTCACCTAGATACTCTTCATACTGAAACTATTGTGTATTTATCATCTATTCAGTTAGACTGGGACTGTGAATCATTGAATGAGTAAAACTCTAATAGCCATCAAAACTTCTTGGCATCTTGACTCAGTTCCTACGTAATGATGGTATCTACCTGCTTGCACATTATAATGTTCTGATACACATAAGAAGAATGTGTCTCCCTGTCACAATTTCCTGTTTTAATGCAGGTCCGTACAATATCTCAATCTTCCTCAGGCTCTCCAAGCACCATTAGACTTGCTTTATCATAAGAGACAATGACTGACCACTTTTACCTCAATCTGAGCTTTCTGGAGAGCCTCTTTTGCTCTCAGGTACACTCCAAGTTGGCAGTTTTGTGATCACTGGATAAATTGGTTGCAATAAGGGACTCAGTTGTATCTGTTGCCATCCAAAGAGGCCCACCACACCTCATTCTTACTGAAAAGGCATGGAAGGAATAACAACGTGCCCTTCATTTTGAAGGAATGTTTTTACCTGCCTTTAAACACTAGACCCCCTGAATCTTCTCTGAGGTATTTGGTGCTCTTTATCTCCCTTGGTCCTTTATTTATTTGACCAGTGCACTTAGGATACTTGCAACTCCTGCTTTTCAGGTCATTTCAGCATGATGTTATTTAATGCAGTGAACTAACCTGATACCAAGTGGAATAGGAAGATGGTCTAGAAGAACTGACCTATCCTTGAGAAATGAACTGGCCTGTAAGCCCCACAATATCCTTCAATAAATTCCCTTTTGTTTTAGTTAGCATGATTGGTCTCAGTTGTTTGCAACTGGGAACCCTAGGTGATTCTGAAATTTGTACTTTGAAGGTGGTCATAGGTGACAGATATGCAGAGAAGTTGATTTACTTGGAATTAGTTATCTGGCACCGATGAGGCGAGAGGTAGTGAAACCCATTCATATTGCACTAGCAGAGAAACAGAATTATGTTATTGCCTCTGGTTATTAGGATCTAGTACTTACTGAGAAAAAGACTTTAGGTTGGCAAACTGCAGCCAGGACTCAATCTGATCTGTTGCCTAATTCTATAAACAAAGTTTTATTCGGACACAGTGATGCTCACTGATTTTTGTAGTGTCTGTGACTGCTTCTGTGCCAAACAGCAGAGATGAGTAGTTTTGACAGAGACTGTGACCCTCAAATATTTACTCTGACCCTTTAGAGAAAAAGTTTACCGACCCTTGTTCTGGGTAACAGCATAGTTTTTTGGCCATGAATGATAGAGGTATGAAGAATTCAATGACTTTGAGATGGCATTGAATATATTAACCAGTAAAAATGACAAACCCTAGTCTATAAATTTCTACCTCAGAGCACAGCATAATACTTGGGAACATTCTGTGACCATTCTGAAAGAATCTATCTTTGATAGTAGTAGGACTGAGATAGCCAGAAACCAAATTCATAATTTGATCGTGGATTGCTAAACTAATGAGTTATGGATTACAGTATTTTATGTACTTTTTAATGAGATGGAAATTATCATGAAAATCATTTATTACAAAGAAATTCACTGGTTATCTTGTAAATTTTGAATGATATTCTTGTAAAGTTAACTTGTAAGTTGAATCATTGAACTTAAGGATGTTACACTTTTTTTTTTAGCAAAAGCTATTTCAAGTGTGTTTGATCTTTCCTGTGACCAAAAAATAGCTGTCAGTAGATATTTTTGAAGAAGGAATAAAAGAGGCATACATCTTTTATGTATGGTAAAGGTAAAGGTGATTTTTAACCATGAGGGAGAAAGTCACTACTTTTCAGAAAAAAACAAAAACAAAAAAAACCTTATGTTATCCAAAGAATATTTTGAAGTGGTCATATGGAAGTGAATCCATCATCATGTGATTTTGAAGACCAAAATGATAAAATGTGTTACCTGTAAAAATGTGTATTTCTAAACTTAAGAACTTTGAAACCGAATCTTCTAACCCTTTAAAAGTTTTGCAAAATAAAAGGTTTTAAACTATAATGTAAAAATGTATTCAATCAAGTTTCAAAATTAAGGAGTATATTCAGTCACATAGTATACATTTAAAAGTGTTTTCTTAATAATTTAGGAATAACAAATTTTTTTTTTACCATTAATTTATTGGTCCTTTTGGGGAGTGAGTGTAGCTCAGTGGTTAAGCACCTGCTTCTAATATGCGAGATCTTGGATTCGACCCCTGGTACCACCTTAAAAAAAAATCATTGGCCCTTTTAAAAAAGAAACCATCTTTGGGTTCATTGATTTCTTATATATTTTTTTGTTATCTGTTTCTTTGATTTTTGCCCATTAGGTATGATGTAGATGCCTTTTGTCAGATTTATCTCTCTTATCTGCCGTTTGCTGAGAGTTTTTCCTCATGAATGGAGATTAAAATCTGTTAAATGCACTTTATCTATTAAATATGATCATATGGTTTCTACTTTTTTATCTGTTAATGCAGTAAATTACACTGATTGATTTTTTGAATGTTGAAATAGCCTTGTATTTCTGGGATAAACCCCACTTGATCATGATTCATTAATCCTTTTTATATATTGCTGAATTTCTTCCTAATATTTGTAAAGGATTTTGCATCTATGGAAAATTGGTCTAAGAGAATAGATTTCTTCTGTCAGTCTTCTCTGGTGCTGACTTCCTATATTTCCAAATAATTCCAATCCTCTGTGCCATCACTCTAAACCACCTGTTATTTCCTGTTGAATTCTCGTATAGTGACCACTTTTCTGGATCATTGTCTCCCCCAATATAAGGATCCACCTTCTGAACCAGAATTTTTCTATTGTACCTGAAGCTGCATATGCCACCAGTTCCTGTTCATGTCCAGTGGTGAATTGATTTCCAGATAGTTCTCAGTCACTCACAGTCTTCTCTATCTTACTGTAGTTAGTACTCTCCCAACAGGGGATTCAGTAATCCTATGACAGCCCTTGGAATTCTTCAAGTGACAGTGAAAGTAACTCAAGTTCCCATTAGGTCTGACATCTCTATGCTCTTTGCCCTTCCCAAATGGCTTCTGCCTTGGTATACTCTATATTTCTCTGAAAACTTGCCCCATCAATTACTCACCTACTTTCCCATATTTTTAATCTTTCCATCTCCATTGGGTCTTTCCAAACAAAATATAAATATGCTCAAGTATTCTAACTTGTCTGTTTAGGTGACCTTTTAGCTTGACAGTTTAGGAACTAACTGGTATCTCTTCTCTTGACAACTATGCTTCTAAAAAAGTGTCTACACTCATTGTCTCCATTTTTTTCTTTTCTTTTTGACTCATCAAATGAGCTTGTTTCCACCCCCAACATTTCAGTGACAAAGCTCACTAATAACTTAGTAATTACTAAATCCCTGAAAACATTTTTAAACCTTAGGTAGAATTTAACATTTTTTCCTTTTCAAGCTCTCCACTATCAATCATTCAATATGGTGTTTTATTCAGTGACCTATATGACTACTCACACTGTTTTCTTTATGGCTTCTGCATCTTAAACATGTATTCCACCCAGAGCTCTATTATTTTGCCTCTTTTCTTGACCTTATTATATTATTTTTCATCTCTTTTGCCTATGCCCTAAATCAGGCCATCCCTGACCTCCCTCCTAGTCTCCCTATTTTTGGTCTTATTGCCCCAATTCATTCTGAACATTTTTGCTAGCATGCAAATGAGAATTTGGTCATTTTATCCTCCCTACTAAAAAAAATTCTTCAGAGACTCCTCATTCCTTACAGGATAAGATTTAAACTCCTAGTCTTTAAAGATAAGACCTTTCAAAATCTTTCCTTTCTGATTTATTCAACTTCTTTTTTTTTTTGGTAACTTCTCTCTTACTTCCTACCCCTAGCCCCACAAACTCTAGACTCCATCAGTACTTGTAGTTCTCTAATGTCATTTCCTCATACCATATTTCCTTGGCTTAGAATGTTCTCGCTCCTGTCTCCTAATTTTGTCTGTCTGGCCAGCTTTTCCTTAAATAGTCAGTTCAACTTTTACCTCTTGTGAAGTCTGAATTTCCCAGGTGAGCTGCCCACAATGCAACTTGCATGTAATACCATTATGGCTTAAAATTAATTAAGTTTATTTGCACTTACTTGATTCCTCCTTAGATTCTAAAGGGATGCGTCCTATATTTTTATATGTATATGTTTCCATATATGTGTAATTTTCTATGTATATGACCCCCCACTGCCTAACACTTATTCTCAATAAATATTTGTTGGTTAACAATAGAAGAATATAAAAGAGAGAGAGGAATAGACAAAGGGAGGGTTGTTTAGAGATCTAGGAAACTATTCCAGATTCCTTGTGGCTCTCTTATCTCCTTTCCTGCTAAAAATTCTTATGTATTTCAAGGTTAAATATTTGAATCATGAGTGAGACTTCTGTTCTCACCCATTTGGATATAAATGCTAGTCATTTTTCACAGCCAGGTATGTTACTTCAGAAATTCTCCTAACTGTCATTGGAAGATCTTTTGCCAGGTACCAGCTTCCCCTCCAATCCTTTTTCCTTTCATTTGCATTCCTGATACATAACAAACTCATAAGCAAAGAAAAATTTTTCTTTTAAAAATAGCAATGACTCAATGCTAGAAATACATTCAATAATAGTACTGGATTGTCTAGGAATTACATGATGTTATGTTAAAAAGGTTTATGTTTCTGTTGCTAAATATGCAACGCTAAAGGCTTAGAAGCTACTTATTTTGAACATTTTATTCATCATTCAAAATATGTATTAATTTATTTGTATTAATCAAAAATTTGTCAACTTCTCAAGGAAAAATGAATACACACACACATATATATTTCTGGAAGTTTTTGTGCTTATTTCTTTTGAATTACCAAAACTATAAGTGACAAATAAAATAAATTGTCTAACTGAGGGTGAAGAAAGAAAGGTAATAGCCAGGTGGTGGTTTTGTCTGTACAGAACAATCTTTTTGTTTTCTAAGCAAGTTGTCAGGGATTTTTGTAAGACAAGGGCTCAAAATGCAATCGTTAATAAGGTGGGGAAATCACTGCTCTTGACATATATGACAGTTTTGAATATCTGTTAGTATGTGAAATGTGGTAAGAAAGGTGCTTCTCATGGTCTCTTACTCTAATAATTTGCCCTTAATTCCCCCCTCAGTTTTCTCAGAAGTAATATTAGCTGGTAATGAAATAATTTGTCTTTCATAAAATTAATGCATTAAGAGGCAAATATCTATACAAAGAAAAGAAAAAATAACTTTAATGTTCAAAATTATCAGGAACTAAGACCTAAAAGAACAACTACTTTTGTTGTTCATTTCTCTGTAGTCAGCATTTCTTCAACTAACTCACTACCAAAACAGTGCAGGAACTTTCTTTATCTTAGTTTTCAGAAGTATTTATTTAAACCAAGGCTATGACTAAAACTGTTTCATACCTAAAAATAGCAAACAATATACTCTTCCTGCTTCCTTAGTATAACAAAACATTGTCCCAAGGGGCGTTATTTTGTGGATATTTTCCTATCATGGGTTTAATTTATTATCACTTTTCTCTTCCTTAAGCTGTTTAATTTCTTTCCGAACATGTGCTTTACAGGGCCAACTCTTTTTGATTTTTCTCTCAATTGCCTCTTGCTTTTGTTCCATTAGATTGCTTGTTCTTTCTTGAGCATTAAATTCTTAATTTTATACTCTACAACTTCTATTCTTATAATTCCTAATTCAAAAGACCTACTAAAGTGGATAGCTAATAATTTATATTCTGTTCTAAGGGACATTATGCTGATATCTTACCTATTATGAGAAGGCTTCTAATTGTAGTTGTTACAGAACTCGGTTTGAATTGCAAAAAGCCTTTTCTTTTTGTCATCAATAATAGTTGTCTTTTGTTCTCTTAATTTTCACAGCATATGAATCTGCCCTCAATTGCAATAGAAAACACCAGTACTCTAAAACCAGGACAAACAGCATAAACCCTAATTGTTTGCTATTCAGCTACTCACAAAACTCAGTAAGAAACAGGATTTAGGGAAGTTTTCAATGGAAATTCTCTCCATCTAAATCCCTAGGTAACCTATTTTTTTTGGCTTAAATTAGATCCCTAGAAGGCTGCATGGTTATACCACATTAACTTAGCCTCTTATAGAACTAAATGCATTGTTAAATTTTTAAAACACTTGACTATAATAGAAGATTGTTATGTGAAAAAAAAGAATTCACTTTTATATTGACTCTAAAACTATTTGAGAATATTTTCATTAAGTAAAGTAAGTTAATAATCTCGCTGTAAAAGTACTACATGAGAAATTTCTTTTGATGATTAGTTGCAGGAATTAGGCTGCCCAGAAGCATTGATACAATTCCTCTTCTCAGATGATATTTATAAAATAATTTATTTCTTCTCACACCCCTCCCTTACCCCCATTACTAGGATACTCAGAGCAAAATCTAATGCTTAATCACATTAACTACCTCAATGCTTTTAAAATTTCAGACATTTTACTTTCATGATGTTTAGCCATTTACTTCCTGACCAATAATTTATATTCTAATTCTAATATCATTTTTTACTTTATAAAATGTAATTTAAAGCACACTTGGGACTTGGGAATTGTCTTGGGTGATGCTGCAATGGAGGATATAGGCCATTTTATATCATCATGTGTCATGCAGAACTGTGTGGGAGAGAGGGTGGTCTAGTCTGAACTGTGGTCCATGCATGGTGGCAAAGCCTCAAAATGTACATATCTATTACAGGTGACGTGTCACACTGATGACATGGGAGGTTGTGGGATGTGTGGGAGGTGGGGCATATGAGTACTCCTAAAATTTCTGTGTAACATTTATGAAAATCGATGTATCCTGAAAAAAAAAATAAAGAACACTTGGATTTGATTGTTAGCTTTATTTATTTTAGGAGGTACCAGGGATTGAATCCAGGACCTTATACATGAGAAGCAGGCACTCAACCACTGAACTACATTCGCTCAACAATGAGAGCTGGGTTTTTTTTGTTTGTTTGTTTTGTTTTGTTTTGTTTTTTAGGAGGTATCAGGGATTGAACCTGGGACCACATACATGGGAAGCAGGCACCCAACCACTTGAGCTACATCTACTCCCCGAGCTTCTTTTTTTTTTTTAAGATTTATTTTATTTATTTCTTTCTCCCCACCCCCTTGTTGTTTGCACTTGCTATGTCTGTTCATCTTCCATGTTTCTTTTAGGAGGTACTGGGAGCTGAACCCGGGACCTCTGATGTGGGAGTGAGGCATGTAATTGCTTGAGCCACCTCTACTCCCTACTTTGTTGTGTCTCTCATTATGTTTTTTCTTCCCGTGCCTCTTACTGCATCATCTTGTTGCATCATCTTGTTGCATCAGCTCGCTGCATCAGCTCTCTGTGCCTGTCCACCACACCAGCTCGCTGTCTTCTTTAGGAGGCATGGGAACTGAACCATGGACCTCCCATGTGGTAGCCGGGAGCTCAGTTGCTTGAGCCACATCTGCTTCCCCTGAGCTTTATTTTTAATTCATGTTAAAATAAATATTAAGCTTTAAGAATTATTATTTGTGTACTGCTTAAAAATCATCTCATAAACTATCACATTGGAGACATTGAACTGTGATTTAACTTTTAGGATTGGTTTATTTATTTCATCCTCCTTTACTTGGGTCTGATTTTCTATTTAGAATTGTATTGTAGATGCCTTTTCTGACTCCAGTTTTTTTTTTTTTTAATAGAAGGGACTTTTAACTGCAGGTGGCAGAAATCCAAGTGCAACTAGTTTATGTAATAAAAAACAAAGTGAATTGGCTCTGTTGACTCTCATAAATGAAAAGTCTGTTGTAGACTTCATCATGCTTAGCTGATTTTCCATCATTCTGCTTTATTCTTTATTGCTATGATCCTTGGGCAGGCTCTCTCCATATGCTGGCCCTCTACAGCTCCAGGAATTATAACCTACCAGCTTAGCAATGATTTAAAAGACAAAAACAAAAAAGTCTTCTTTTCTTACATCTAGAGTAAAAGAATCAGGTCTGGTTCTCATTTGCCTTGACCAGGGTCATGTGCCCATTATTAGAACAATTACTATAGCATGTTGTTTTCAGTGTTCAGATTAGTAAAGCTTGGATGTGCATCTGGGAGAAGTGGGGTCAGTTCCACCCATAACACATGTACTAATAGTGGGAAAGGTAGTTTTCTGAAGAAGAAGAGGAGTCTGGTTACCAGCAATAGGGAAAATGAGAATCAGATAGGCAAAAGTATCAGGTATACACCATAAAGTAGGAAAGCCAGATTTAGGGGGTCAAAAGTATGACGCCCAGTTAAAAATAATGAATAATTTTTGGTGTAAGTATGTCCCATGCAATATTTGGGACTGCTTATGTTAAAACATTTTTGCTTATCATAAATTCAAATTGGAATTTATATTTAACTGGAACTATACTTTATCTGGCAATCCTCCCACAAAAGTATTTAAATAAATTCAATACAAAAAGTAACAATCTCAGTTAACATAGTACTATACAAAGTGAGGACTGCCTGTATGTAAATTTTGGTATTTATATTTCAGGGTTTCTGTACTTCAGCAGTATTAATATTTTGGGCTGGCTAATATTTTGTTTTGTGATGTAGGATGTTTAGCAGTATCCCTGGCCTCTACTCATTAGATGTTAGTAGTAGCCCCCAGCCACGACAACCAAAAATGTCCCCAGACATTGCCAAATGTCCCCTGAGGAGCAAAAATCACCCTAGTTGAAAATCACTACCATGTATATACATGTACATATAGATGTACTATATAAACAGACCTTTATAGTAAAAGATGAGGCTCCTTATTGATCCATTTTTGTGATTGGTGGTAATATGCCTAGTTGATGATGTCAGGACCACTCCCTAATCAACATTTCTTTCCTCATGACATCTACATAAAGACTATCCTTTGATGTATGGCCACTGATGACATTTATTAAATTTATTACTTGTACTTCTTCAAATTTTCCTCATGGATTCAAATTACTTTGCTGTAAAAAGGAGAAAACATTCTTACTGAATGCCAGAGGAGTCTTTCAGTTGCTGCTCTTCTGCAGAATTCTATAGCCATCACTTATATTTGAAATTTTATTGGACTTTGATCCACCAAGCTTGTTATTCAGCTCATCATCCATTCACATCAGAATACTGTTTTTTCCTCCATATATATTCTAGTAGTGGAGCTGTTCTATATTTTATGAAGGGATACCTTTCTGCTAGTATATTGGCTGCAATTTAGAACCTTTTGGTTGTTATAATATTTTGGCTTTTTTGTCATGGGTAGTTTGTACATATCAATTATCTGGATTTGATGAGAAATCACTAGGAGTGGAAGCAGAGTGGTTAGTGGGTGGAATCAATAGGTAACAGCAACATCCAGTCATGGTTCAGGCAACCATGGACACCAGAGGTCTAAGATTTAAAAGTGGGGCA
>PVKH010008833.1:0-19217 GCA_004027955.1 Chaetophractus vellerosus | reverse complement strand
TGGCCTGGTATTCCATTGGGTGAAATTAAGACACAATTTATTTGCCCAATCCAATTTGGATTGGTATAAGATTACAGATTTTTCTTTGATATAAGCCATGCTGCAAGGAAATTTTGCAATTATTTCCTGAGAACTAATTAATTAATTTAGCAGGAGTCAATATCTTTATAATACTGAAAGTTCACATTCCAGAATATATTATATAATATCACACATTTTAAATTACTTCATATTTTCATTATTGTAGCACTGGTTCATGTATATTCATGTGTATTATGAACATCATTAAAAATTATTTCTGTGCATTTTCATGTTGTTGCATTTATGACTTCTAAATTTAGAATTTCTAATTTTATAGTTAAATATTATTCTTTTATTATATTTTGTATATTTATTTTGTAGTTAATAACATTACTGAATATCCCAATGTGTCTAATAGATTTTCAATTGACTTTTCTAAGTTGTCTAAATAAAAATTTTTTCTACCCATGATATTTGCCTATTATTTTTAGAATTTATGCCTATCTTTCTGTTTCACTTTGTTGTTAAAATTCCCCAAATAAAGTAAAATTATTATTTAACAGAGCCAGATGCTATGTTTTTCTCATTTTTTTGAAATATTCCTCAGTTTTGTTCATTGATGTTAGTTTTGAATTTGATAAACAAATAACATATATACCCTCAAACTTTGGTGCATGTGTGCACAAATAGAAATGTAGACATGTTCATATTAAGGAAATTTTATTCTGTTTATGTCTTACTTAGAACATTAATCAGGAAACAATGTTGAATTAGATTAGATTAATTTTGTGAATGCTGCTTATGGCAGTTTGGCATTGTTTGTGAATTCCAAAAGTAGATATTGGGTTATGATTTTAAACTGGTCTGTACCTGGGCTTTATTAAATTATAATTAGGGCTTTGATGGAACCACTTCAATAGGACACAGAAAATTACAGAGAAAACTACACAGCAGAGAAGAAAGTGGGAGTTTTGATTGTGGAGCCTGGGAAGTAAACATGCAGGAGAAGCAGATATGTGAGGAAAGAGAGAAGGTTCCATTAGACAAGGCAGAGGCCCCAGGAAGAGAGATGAGCCATTCACCTGAGAGTTTACTGCTGACCTTGTGGAGAGAGGAGAGCATCTGAGCCTGGCCCAAGAGAATTTAGCACTGGGGAGAGAGACAAAGCCTAGAGAGACTGATAGTCTACAGCTGTCCTTGTGGAGACAACAGAGTAGCTGCGCATGGAGAGATTCAAGCCCTGGGAGAGAGAAAATACTTATCCCAACCTACAGCTGATATTGGAAGATGCTGGGACCATGTTGCCTGAAGAGGAAGAGGAAGGCTGAATATCAGCAGCCATCTTGCTCCAACATTTGGCAAAAGACTTTGGTGTTGGAAGTAACATATTTTATGGCCCAGTAACTGTAAGCTTCTACCCTCCAAAAATACCCTTTATAAAACCCAACAGATTTCTGGTATTTTACATCAGCACCCCTTTGGCTAATACACTGCTCTACTATGAGTATAGTTAAATATACATTGATATTTAAATTATTAGAACACAATAGGTTTTCCCTGCACCAAGAATAATTGACATTAAAATAGGATTTAGGGTATATCACAAACCATGAATGACAATAGCATAAACAAAGATATTATACTTCTTTAAATATATAAAAAAATTAAAATGATATTATGACTTATAATTGCAGTTTCTTCAATAAAATCACCAGAAAGGAATTTGAGGGGCCATTAGCTATCTGACTTCAGGGAAGCCATCAGCACTTTTCAATTGCAAACCTTGATAGCTATATAGGCTACTCAAGGTGGGAAACTATATCCCATCAATCCTGGTTATGCGGAACAAGCCCATAGTAATGTTTCCAGACTCTCATTTATCTATGAACCAATAAAATACATTAAATTTATTGAATTTATATTACAAGCAGGATTTCAAAGCAAGAAATGAAATCCTCAAGAGTCTTAAGAATGAGTAAAGACTCCTAATCAGCTGTTAACCTTCCCTTCAAGGGAATATCCATGTAAACCCATTTGTGTAATTTATTAATTTAATCAAAGCTATATTAGAATTTCATTATTAGACTTTTCTAAACTTGAACCATATTTACTTTACTGAAAATGAAATCAATGGTGAGGATTTATTATTCTTTTTAACATATAACTGTGTGTTCTTTTCTAATGTTTATTTGGATGATTTACATCAGCATTCATAAAGGAAAAGAAATGAATCTATAACTTTTCCCTAATATCTTAATATGAAGAATTTCTAACATAGCAAACATGAAAGAGTTTTATGGTGACATGTTCTACAAATTTTATACATTGTTAATCAGTTATCTATCCATCTATTCACACATCAATCCATTGAACTTCTTTGAAGCATTTCAAATCACATCACAGTTATCAGTTCATTCCAACTTCACCAAGTATATCATTATTAGAATCCAATATATCTTCAGACATTTTCTTTTGGTGTGAAATTTAAATGCAATGCAATGAAAAAAAAACTTAAAGCATATCCACTGAGTGTTTTTTTATCTTGAAAAAATTAGAATGTTGTGATAGAATCAAGGTATAGAAAAAAGTATAGGTTAACATTGAATAAAATTTGGTAACATGTTAAATTATTATATTAAATACCAATATCCTAATCATTTTTGAGAGTTCTTTTTCATGGCCTTCTAGACAATTCTCTTTTTTTCAATTTTTAATCAAATTTTTTAATGATACATCAATTACATAAATGTTATGCAGAAATTTTAGGAGTACCCATATGCCCCACCTCCCACACCTCCCACAACCTCCCACATATACATCCTTCATCAATGTGGCACAACACCTGTAATAGATATACACATTTTGGGGCTTTGCCACCAAGCATGGACCACACTTCAGACTGTAAGCCACCCTCTCTCCCACACAGTTCTGCATGATACATGATGATATAAAAGGGTATATATCTTCCATTGCAACATCATCCAGGACAATTCCAAAGTCCCCCAAAAAACCCTGTATTACACCTGCCCTTCCCTCTCCCCCCTCAAAGCATCCAGTGACCCCTGGCTCCATATAATTTTGTAATTTCTTCCATTGCATTAATCACAAGACTATAACAGGACACCAAGTCCACTCTAGTCCATAGCTCTTCCCCTAATCCTGAGGAGTCTAGGGTGGTGATGTCCCCTCCACAACCAAGTGAGAGGGGGCTTATATCCTGTGAATATGATGGAAGAGATTATCCTGCCTGCAGCTACAGTTTCTCCCCATTCACCAGGATAGATGTCATCCATCCTCACCTCCCCACTACGTTCCTGGGTGAGTCCATTGAGGTGTAGAGCAGGAGTTACAGGTCCACAGAGCCTCTGGACCCAGTTGGCACATGGACAGCCTGTTGTCTCTGGTCTCTGGAAGTACTCCTAAAACTCTGGCATCAAGTATAGGTTTGAATAGAAGAGACAGACTGACCATGTGCAGTGAAGACATATTTCGATCAGACTCTCACTCTCAGGAGCAAGGATTCTGAATTAGGGCCCACTGGTAAGGCACCAAACTCTGGGGCTATCTGCCCTGATATAGAAACTGGATATCTCCAGAGCCCTCAGGAGGCCTTCTGTTTGAGGTGATATCCATATTGGAAGCCTAGGAGGTCCTACTGGGATCTACATAAGTGTTACCTCTGGGTTGACCTCCCAACACACTTTGAAGTCTCTTAGCCCTATGAACTCATTTGTCTTTACCATTTCCCCCTTTAATTAGAAGTCTTTTTCCAGTCGTACTGTCTGTTGGCATTTGTTAGTAATCCCTCGTTGCAGGGAGGCTCATACCTGGGAGTCATGTCCCACACTGGGAGGAAGGTAATGTATTCATATGCTGAGTTTGGCTTAAAGAGAGGCCATATTTGAGCAACAAGGAGGTTCTCAAGAGGCAACTCTTATGCACCCCATAGTACTAGGATGTTTCAATTTCAAGAGCAAAGACTCTAAGGCTCGTCATCAATAACAAGGGCCCATCAATGGATCATCCTCATTTGCCAGACACTGCCCCTGCACTTGGGGGTATATTGCCACTCTCCTGGAAAATATAGAAGGGTTCTCCAAGATGGGAATTCAGTGTTCTCACATTTATTGAGTAATTCTTCACCCCATGACCATGCCCCATGAGAATTTGAACAATTATGCATGCTTTTTATGTATGTTCAGGTAGACTTCCTCTCATTCACCTTCAACCCTGACACCCACCACCAATGATCCTCTCCCATCCCTGGTGTGACCCTTCTGTGACCCATAGCCCCTTCCAAGGAGAAGCCATAACAATAGCCAATTGCAGTGAATAGGAATATGAAATGATAATGATATTTAAATGTAAGAGTTAAAATATATGAGAACTTAAAAAATAAAAAAAATAATTTTAAAAATTAAAAAAATAGAAAAAAGAAAGACATTATTAAAGGATTGAGTTATTTAAAAAATGTGAAAAAATAATAATATATATTGATATATATAAATTTTCTTTTTCAATTTTGCCTTGGTGCAATATCTGGTGTCCAGTCTGTTCCATGGCTCCTTCCTCTTCTCACTCTCAAGCCTCCCACAATTTTTCATTTAATTTTCAAAGAAGTTTTAGGTCACAGCAGAGTCACACACAAATTACAAGACAATCTCATATACTCATCCTCCTCCTTCATTCTCCCCCATACCAAAACTTTTTGTATGTGGATGGCAGCACCAACATAACTGACATACTGATAGTGACACCTAGTTCCTAACATTATCATTGGTCCACATCAAGTCCACATTTTAGGTCACACACTTTTATAAATTTTGATGACTGTCATCCTGTCCTGTGTCCATGAACACAAGGCAATGGAAAACACTTCCACAGGCCACCAAATGCACCCTGTTCTATCCACCCAATCCCTCCCCATGCCCCCAAAGGCCCACAATGTACCCCCTGACTCAAATCCCTGTACAACAGAATTCACAGATACATGCCACAGAGTGCCCTGGTTCACTGGTTCATCACCCACTGGGAACCATACCTGCTCCCAAGAGTTGCCTTCTTGTCTATTTCTGAGTGAATCAGACCTCCAAAAATAGGGAGCCTATCTCCCTGCCACCCACTGCATGGGTTCTCCACCCACCAACATAACACACCATGACAGGATGAACACTCCCACACACCCTGAGGCACCCCCCAGATAATTACCACTGAATGCCCCCTATCCCACACCCCCATGCTGTAACACCTCCCCTCCACACTGCAACAAGGGAACTCCCATCTCTTCAGTCACAACCCTTCACCCACAAGTCCCAAGTGTTCATCTGAGCCCCCCTCTATCCCCCCCAAATCATCCTGGGCTCTCAAACCTGCCCCTCTCAATCCTCTCCAACATCCCTGCACCACCAAACCAAACAATATTATCACCAACCTGTCACACCCCCCACCATGCAACCACTATCCATCACCTCATCACAGATTATGTCCCTATGGATGATATCCCACTACTTTCTCTTCTCTTTCTGTTTGTTTTAAACCTATCTTTCAGACCCTAGTTCTCAGGGACTGCTGAATTTCCTTAATTCATATTAGTGAGGTCATGTAGAGTTCAACCTTCAATGCCTGGCTTGCTTCACTCAACATTAGGTCTTCAAGTTTCATCCATGTTATCCCATGTGTTAGCACTTTATTCCTTCTTACTGCTTAGTAATGTCCCAGTGTACGTATGTACCACATTTTGTTTATTCACTCATCTGTTGTTGGGCACCTGGGTTGATTCCAATTTTTGGAAAAGTAAACAATGCTGCTATGAACATTGGTGTAAATATATCTGTTCGTGTCTTTGCTTTCAATTCTTCTGGATATATACCCAGCAGTGGAATCGCAGGATCGTATGGAAGATCTATATTTAATTTTTTGAGGAACTGCCATACTGCCCTCCACAGTGGCTGGACCAATCCACAATCCCACCAGCAGTGGATGAAGGTTCCCATTCCTCCACATCCTCTCCAACATTTAAAGCCTGCAGACTTTAAATAGCAACCATTCTAATAGGTGTAAGATGGTATCTCATTGTAGTTTTGATTTGCATTTCTCTTATAGCTAGAGATTTTGAGCATTTTTTCATGTGCTTTTTAGCCATTTGTATTTCTTGCTTGGAGAACTGTCTTTTCAGGTCACTTGCCCACTTTTTAAATGGGTTGTTAGTCTTTTTATTTTCAAGGTGTAGGATCTCCTAATATATGCAAGATATGAGGCTCCTATCAGATATATGGTTGCCAAATATTTTCTCCCATTGGGTAGGCTGTCTTTTTATTTTCTTGATAACATCCTTTGAGGTGCAAAATGTTTTAATTTTGAGGAGATCCCATTTAACTATTTTTTCTTTTGCTGCGTGTGCTTTAGGTGTGAAGTCCATGAAACCATTTCCTATTACAAGTTCCTGTAGATGCTTCCCTACATTATCCTCCAAGGTTTTTATGGTCTTGGCTCTTATGTTTAGGTCTTTGATCCACCTTGAGTTAATTTTCATATAGGGTGTGTGTGTGAGATGGTGTTCCTCTCTCATTCTCATGCATATGTATATCCAGTTCTCCACGCACCACTTGTTGAAGAGGCCATTCTCTCCCCACTGAGTGGGCTTGGTGGCCTTGTCAAATATTGGGTGACTGTATATGTGGGGCCCTATATCAGAACTCTCAATTAGGTTCCACTGATCAATGTGTCTAGCCTCATGCCAATACCATGCAGTTTTCACCACTGTACCTTTGTAGTATGTTTTGAAGTCAGGTAATGTGATACCTCCAACTTCATTTTTCTTTTCCAACATGTCTTTGGCAATTCGGGGCTTCTTACGTTTCCAAATAAACTTTGTAGTTAGTTTTTCCAATTCCTTAAAAAATACAGTGCTAATTTTTATTGGGATTGCATTAAATCTGTAGATTAGTTTTGATAGGATAGGTATCTTGATGATATTTATTCTTCCTATCTATGAACAAGGGATATTCTTCCATTTATTTAAATCTTCTTTGATCTCCTTTAACAATGTTGTGAGTTTTCTGCATATAAGTCCTTTACATCTTTAGTTAAATTTATTCCTAGATATTTGATTCTTTTTGTTAATATTGTAAATGGTATTTTTTTCTTGATTTCCTCCTCAGATTGCTCATTGTTGGTGTACAGAAATGCTACTGATTTTTCAGCATTGATCTTATAGCCTGCATTTGACTGAACTCCTTTAGAAGTTTTAGCAGCTTTGTTGCAGATTTCCATGGGCTTTATAAATACAGGATTATGTCATCTGCAAGTAATGAAATTTTTACTTTTTCTTTCCAAATTGGATTCCTTTTACATCTTTGTCTTGTCTCAGCGCTAGAGCAAATACTTCTAGGACAATGGTAAATAAGAATGGTGATAGTGGGCATCCTTGTCTTGTTCCTGATCTCAGATGGAAGGCTCTTAGGATTTCACCATTAACGGTGATGTTAGCTTTGGGTTTTTCATAGATACCTTTTATCATACTAAGAAAGCTTCATTCCATTCCTAATAATTTGCAGTGTTTTTATCAGGAAACAATGTTGTATTTTCTCAAATGCTTTTTCTGCAACTATAGAGATGACCATGTAGATTTTTTCTTGCAATCTGTTTATGTGGTGTATTACATGATTGATTTTCTTATGTTGAACCATCCTTGCAAACCCAGGATGAAACCCACTTGATCATGGGGTATAATGCTTTTGATATGTTGTTGAATGTGATTAGACAGTATTTTCTTGAGGATTTTAGCATCTAAGTTCATTAAAGAATTTGGTTTGTAAATTTCCTTTCTTGTGGTATCTTTGTTTGGCTTCAGTATTAGGGTAATGTTGGCATCATAGAATAAGTTAGGGTATGTTCTTTCTATTTCTATTCTTTGGAAGAGCTTAAGCAGGACTGCTGTTAGTTCTTTCTGGAATGTTTGGTAGAATTCAGCTGTGAAGTCGTCTGGTCCTGGGCCCTTCTTAGTTGGGAGGATTTTGTTGATTTAGTCTATCTCTTTACTTGTAATTGGACTGTTGAGTTCATCGGATTTTTCTTTCATTGATGTAGGCTTCTTGTGAGTTTCTAGGAATTTGTCCATTTCCTCTAAATTATGATTCTTGTTAGCATATAATTTTTCAAAGTATCCTCTTATGATATTCTTTATTTTGGTGACATCAGTAGTGATATCCCTTTCTTCATTCCTTATTTTGTGTATTTGCGTTTGCTCTCTCTTTTCATTTGTTAGTCTGGCTAAGTGTTTGTCAATTTTATTGATCTTCAAAGAACCAGCTTTTGGTTTTGTTTATTTTTTTCTAGTGCTTTCTTATTTTCTACTTCATTTAGCTCTGTTTTGTTCTTAGTTGTTTCTTTCTTTCTGCTTTCTATGGGGTTACTTTGTTGTTGTTTTTCCAATCCTTTTAGGTGTGCAGTTGATACTTCAGTTTTAGCTCTTTCTTCTTTTTTAATATATGCATTTAGAGCTATAAATTTCCATCTCAGTACTGCTTTGCCTGCATCACATTGGTTTGATATTTTGTGTTGTCATTTTCATTCAATTTGAGGTAGTTACTGATTTCCTTTGAGATTTCCTCCATGACCCACTGTTTGTCCAAGGGTGTGTTGTTTAACTTCCATATCTTCATGCCTAACCTCTTTCTCTGGCCCATAGTGATGTCCAATTTCTTTCTATTGTGGTCAGAAAAATTATTTTGTATAATCTCAATCATTCTGATCTCATTGAGAGTTGTTCTGTGGCCTAGCATGTGGTCTATCTTGGAGTATGATGCATTTGTTGTCGAGAAGAATGTATATCCCACTGTATTAGGGTGTAGCATTCTGTATATGTCTATTAGGTCCAGGTCCTCTAATGTATTATTCAGGTTATTTTTTTTCTTTACTGATTCTCTGTCTAGATGTTCTGTCTAATGATGATAATGGTGTATTAATGTTCCCCACTATACTTGTAGAGGCATTTATTTCTCCACTTAGTTTATCCAGAGTTTGCTCATGTATCTTGAAACACCCTGATTAGGGGCATAAATGTTTATGATTGTTCTCTCTTCTTGAGAGTTTACCCCTTTTACTAATATATAGTGTCTATCTTTGTCTGTTATGATTGTTTTGCACTTAAATTCTATTTTGTCTGATATTATGATAGCTACTTCTGCCCTTTTATAGTTATTATTTGCTTGTAAAATTCTTTTCCAGCCATTCACTTTCAGCCTCCTTGAATCCCTGGGTCTAAGGTGGGTCTCTTGTAAAAAATATAGAGATGGGACATATTTTTCTTTACCCAGTCTGCCAATTTGTGTCTCTTGACTGGTGATTTTAATCCATTAACATTCAGTGTTATTACTCTCAATGAATTTCTTTCCCTGCCATATTTTCTTTGGGTTCATGTGTTTCCTATGTAGTTTTTGTTTCTCTTTTTTTTTGTTTTTATTGTTCTTACACTCTCTTCTGACTCTCTCTTTCCTTTTTTCCCTTTCAACGTTTAGAGCTTCTTTTAGTATTTCTTGAAGTGCAGGTTTCTTATTGGCATATTCCGTTAATTTCTGTTTATCTGTGACTATTTTGTACTCTCCATCATTTATGAATGCCAGCTTTGCTGGATAGAGATTTCTTGGTTGGAAGTTTTTTCTTTTAGTACCTTGACTATATCTTACCATTGTCTTCTTGCCTCCATGGTTTCAGCTGAGAAGTCAGCATTTAATCTTATTGTGCTCCCTTGTATGTGATGGTTCTCTTTTCTCTTGCTGCCTTGAGTATTTTCTCTTTGTCTTGAGCATTGGACATTTTGACAAGTATATGTCTTTGGGTTGGCCTCTTGGGATATATACTGTTTGGTGTGAGCTGACCTTCCTGGATATGTACATCCAACTCCCTCATTAGGGTTGGAAATTTTTCATCCATTTTTTCCTTCAAAACTCCATCTGTTCCCTTTCCCTTCTCTTCTCTTTCTGGAATGCCTATAACGCATATGTTTACATGTTTTGTGTTATCGGTTAAATCCCTGAACCCCCCCTGGATTTTTTCTATCTTTTTATCTATATTTTCTACTGTCGTTTGATTTCAGATGTACTGTCTTCCACATCACTAATTCTTTCTTCTTACTGTTCAAATCTGCTGTTATGTGAATCTGTCATCTTTTTTATTTCTTGTATTATGCAAATCATCGACATCATATCTATTATCTTTTTATATATGTTTACAATTTCTTCAGTATGTGCTCCCAATATCTTCTTAATATCATTATTCTCTTCCTTCACTTCATTAAGTTGGTCCATAATATTTGTTTGGACAGCTTTGATTAGTTGTTGTATGTTCTGCATCTCTTTCCAGTTTTGGGGTTCCTTTTTGAAATGGTCCATGTCTTACACTTTCTCAGTATGGCTTGTAATTTTTTGTTGCATTCTGGTCATCATTTTATATTCAGTTGATTAGCTTCTCTCTCTGATCTAGAGTATTATTTAGCTTGTAGGTTCTTGTGTGTTTTAAGTTTTCTCATTGATACTTTCTTCCTCTTGTTGTAGTTTCTTGTTTTTTTCTATGTTCCCATGAAGGAAGAAGATTTGGGCCAGAGGATTTGAAAGGGGTATGAAAGGAAAAGGGAAAATAGTACTATTTATGAAAGTTAGAAGAGGGGCCACATCAGACTTTGTAAATTGAATATTTAACTCATATTGGCAGTATGGAGTAATAGGGGTAAAAATTGGAGTGCCTACAATGGAATGGGGAAACAAATAGAGAAAAATATATAAAATATTTTATAAGGCCAGAATGATGAGGAGAGAGAAAACTAATAAAGAAAAGGCTGAAGGGAAAAAAAGCTAATACAAAAAGAAAGAAAGAAAAGAGAACAGAATAGACAAGACAGAAGTTAACAAGGGTTAAGTTGAGAGCAAATGAAAAAAGTTGGAATGTAGGAACCACAAAAGAAAGCTGAAGGTAGAAAGATGAAGGAAGGAGAAAGATAGGGTTGGTAGACACAATCACTATACACAGAGAATGGAAATTCAAGGATGAAGAATACCAGCAAAGAAGAAAAAAACTATCAGCACCTAATTTTAAAAAAAGAGGAGAGAGTAGAGGTAAGAAGCACACTAGCATGCAATCAAGGCTAAGGAAGAACAGTGTTCCTTTTGACCACTTGTGGAGCCTTTCAGCCTGTGTTCATTATTCAATTGACCTGCAGCCTTCTCTCTGCAGGCTTTGAGGCAGAATGTAGTGATTAAAGTAAGTCAATACATTTCCCTCACTCTTTTTTTTGATGATAAGGGTCCTTAAAGAACACCTCTTCTAGACCACCCCCTCCTGTAAGGGGACCCCAAATATGCTCATGGAGACTTATCTATTATTTCCCACTGCCTGACCCCCCCAATGGAGCTGAGACTGTGTTACTCAGCATGGAGCTGTAAAAATGTTGGCTCCACCCCTTGCTGAGCTTAGTGTCTGTGTCACAGTTAGGTAAATTAGCCATGCACAGCAGATTCATGTATCCCCTCAGCCCAGCACCACTTCCAGATGGCTAATTCCCTCCCAAAACCTGCAAGGGAATTCTGGCAACCAAACCCTCAGAAAGGAAAACCCTCTCCACCCTTTGCCAGACCCCTCCCACTCTCAGAGTTTGTTCCCCTCCTCACCAGTCTACCAGCATGGATTTGGACTGCCCAGCCCCCTGTCCAGAGAACAGGGTGTAGCTGCTTGTGTTTCCACCTGGTGAGTAAAGAACTTATGATTTTATGTTAAGCATTCCAACTCACAGTCCAGTTGCCTCCAGACCAATGCACCTAAGACCTCCATCCCACAGGCTCCCAGAAAAGACCACCCTGGTAGGCTCCCATCCCCAATCCACCATCCTCTGCTTGAGAGCCATTGATTGTGCACCTAAACCAATGCCATCTTGCCTCTTCTCTCCACTGAGTTTTGATAAGTGTATATACTTGTGTAACCCTGATTCACCCCAGAATGTCCCATCATATCCCTTCCCAACTGATCTGTATCTTTACCTTTCCTCAGAGAGGCAACCATTCTCCTGATTTTCCCAGAAAATTTTAATTATGCTTATTCTAGTTCTATATGTAAATAGAATCAAACTCTTGTGCAAGCCTTCTTTCAACCAGCCTAATGTTTTTGAGGCAAATCCATTTTGTTGCCTTATGAGACTTCATTCTTTTAAACTACCCAATTAGATAAATAGACAACCGTTTGTTAATCCATTTTCCTGTTGATAGTCATTTAGGCTACCATACATGGACATTCTTTTGCATGTGTTTTTGTTCCTATTCCTATCCAGTAAATTTCTCAGAGTAGATTAGTTGGGTCAGAGAGTAGTTATATGTTTAAGTTTATTAAGAAACTGACAGATCATTTGTCATAGTGGTTGTATCATTTTACCTTGCCATGAACAACCTATGAAAGTTTCTTCCCTCTTTCTCTCTTTCCCATTTTCCCTTCCTTCTTTTATCTCCTTCTGAATGTTTTTCTTAATATAAATTTCCTGGAATTAGTTTACTTAATGTGTCTAACAGTAAGGACATTTTCACCTATTTTATTCCAAGGAAAATTTATTTACTCTGCAAAAGTAGGAACATTGACAAAGTTTACATACTTGACCCATCTTCACCAATATTAGATTTTCATTCTTTACCTTTCTAGTAGGTGATCATTAAATGTATTTTTTTTAGCAATTTTTAGGGTGTAAATATTAATCATGTTTTCCTAGTTTCATTTCTTCCTTTATAGTTTTCTTCTTTATGCCACATACACATTCTCCATAGGAGTGTTCATTATTTTCTGGAGTATAAGAAAGTTAAGTTGATGTGTCACATATATTTTCCACATTTTATAATTCTTTTTAAAAATTTTTAAAAGTTGAATTTTTTCTTTCTTTTTATAAAACATTTTAATTTTTGGTGGTCAGTCTCACTGTTTTTTTATTGACATAATTTGATGCTTGCTGGAGACATACAATTCCAATACATCTACATATTCATTATACACTTTATATTTGATCAATAAAACTTGCCCTCTTTTGCCTGTTTCATGTTTTTTATCATGAAATCAGAATTTTACTGCATTTTTCTGATAATTCAATTATTTTCTATCTTTTATTTCTAGTTTTTATTCACTTTATTTTAGGGTTATTTCATATTCATAAATTTCATAAGGGTGATATATATTTGAATATAAGATTGTTTTTGTCTTTTGCACTCAGTCTGGGACTTGCCTACTTTGATTAATAGGGAAATTCATCTTGCTCTTTGTGTGGCTTTAAGAGGTTGATTTACTTATTGAGCTCATCTTTGTGAGCACTTATTAAATATCTGGCCTGATATGATTTGTCTTTTTTCAACTTCCTTTAATCCTTTCATTATGTAATATCTTGTAGTTGTTTCTTCTTTGACTTTTTCTCCATGAACTGCTTTCTTTCATTTTTAACTTATCTTGTGTTTGAGAAGTAATTTCATCTGCATATTATTTTTATTTTTTCATCTTTAATTAAAGTTCTTATTTCATAACCACATTCTTCAGAAATTGAAATATCTATCTCTTGATGAGTGAGGCCAATAATACACTTTAAATGTCTTCCCTTACCCTTTATCATATCATGGATGTGGTGATGGACTATAAGGCTTTTGATTATTCCATTATTAACATTTATTTTTAACATCATGTATTTTTATAGAAAGTCCAAACAGGCAGAACATCAGGGTACACCCACCACCACATTTGTCCACCCACCAGCATCAGCACTCATATGCTCTGTTTTTCCACCTGTTTTGATAGTTGAACTTTTCAGACTCTTGTATATCCAGTTCTCCCACTTCTGGCCTAGATCACATCTCTCTTGCCACCTCAAGGAGATTGCTCAGGAAATTAATTCTCTTTCCTGCATCATTAATATGTCTCTTTATACTAGATCATTTGATTACTGTAATGTGTTTTTATAATCCAATTTTTAAAAATCTTTATTTTATAAGAACTTGTTCACTAGTTACCACCTCATTTATTTTCTCTCTCACAGCAGAGGTGTCTTTCCTTGATTATGTCAATTCATCCATTAGCCACCACTCCAGAAATACCAGAATATAAATGGTATGAATACCATTTATATTGTCATAGAAAAATGCCTTGTCTTGGTGTGTGTCTTACTTAACATGGCAATCACATTTGGCATAATCAGTCATTCTTTTCACTTTGATATGTTTCCTTACTTGGCTTTCAGTATATCACATTTGTTTTTGAGGGGTGGGAGTAGATGTTTGATTAAGGTTCAATTTTAATTGTTCCACTCAGGCTTTTTATTATTTAATTAAGTTCAGAAACATTAATGTTTCTAAACAATTGTTCATTTCTTTTGTTGGTATATAATTGTACACAATAATAACATGAGGAATATTAAGCACATTGCCAATTTTAGAAACATAATGAGTGACTTTATGCCAATGCAATAAAATTTAAAAGTACAGGTAAAATAATTCTAAAAGAACTCTATATTTAGAGACTAAGATATACATGCTCACTCTCAGCTCTGAAGTTTGTGATTGTGTAGATGAAATAATCTGTAGTCAAATGAATACTGCCAGACTTCAGCAGAAAAAGTAATACAAGACTAGAACACTCAGAGTGGTATGTTACTTTGCAAGCAGAGGCTTTTTATGATTGGGAAACTCAGGAAGACTTTGTAGGAAAGTGACATGTGAGTTAACCTTGTGCATTTGTGTATGTGTGCATGTGTGTGTCTGTATATCTCATGGGCATTGCTAGAATTCCCTCTCTTTGCTTCTGAATTTATATTCCTTTCCCAGAGAGAACGCTCTTGTGTGACACTATCCATCATCTTCCAATTTGTTTTTTATCTAAAATCATGTTCCATTGTCATTTGTGGTTATTTTTACATCTCAGTTTCAGTGTCTTGACCAAGTGTAATTTGCACATTAACTTTTGTATTTATTCCTTTTGGATACTTTTTTGTAAGCCTCATTCACTGAGTTTATAATCAGTGGACTATATCTTCACAAGGTCTTCTAGTAGGTCTTTTAACATTTCTGGTATCTTTATTTAGAATGATTGCAGTGATTGGAGCAGTTTTGTGAATCTCTAGAGAAGACAAATCCTGAGGTGATATTTAAATAAGGCGGTGATTTCCAAGTCAGGTGATGCCAGGTCCCAACTGGTGATCTTATTTGCATCTGAAAACTGCAACTGGTCTTTTAACAAACAGAACAGAGTGACAAAAATATCTGCCTTATTTGCCTCCTTTTCCCAAAGTGATTCCTAACTAGCAGTGTACTAGTGAATGTAGATATTACTTGCTTTCTTGGGATTCTTTGCCCGAGTGACCTCAGCCAGTAAATACACCACATATCCCTCTAAAAAGATTTCACTCTTTTTAGGAGTGTACGCATTTCTTCATTCTTGGTGCCTGTTTTTCAACTTCAGGTTAAAGAGGCTAACCTTTCTGCCATTTTCTCTCCACCTGTAAGTGTCCCTAAAATCTACAGGCAAAATGTTTATGGGTACAAAGTCAATTACTTGTCTGTGGCTCATTTATCAGAAATAAATAAGTAATTAAGTGTTCTGTTGTTAGATTAAAGAGAGGTGAATATTAATTTTAAAGTATTTTACCAGACACATATGTTTCACTTATTTGAACTGATTAAATAAACTATTTGTATAGAGATCCTATGATATAAATTAGTCACTAAAATTCATGGAGGAGGTGCTAAATAGAGAATATATTATCTGAATACCAAGCTAATATTATAAGCAACTCTGCCCTCTTTCAACATATGTATGCTATTCTATAGAAGAAAATAAATTTATAGATCACTTATAATTAGCTTAAATTTTTAGGAACTATAAAGCAATTATTTAAGATGTCTTTAAGAGAGTAAAAATAGATGGTCCTAATTGTGAATGTTTAGACATAAATAATTTTTTGGAGTGATCAGCCCTAGTTTCATTTTCTCCCTTCTTCTATATTATAGTCTTGTTTAAGGATTTCCATTGCCAAAAAGTAACTTGCAGATGGAAACTTCTGACAAAGCTGCAACCATGATGTAACATCTTTGAATACATTAACTTGTTTCAGAAGGAAAATTTCTGGAGATGAATGTCTTTCATGATATCTATTTCATTCATGAAGAGCTGTGTTAATTTTGACAGGACATAATATTGAGTCAGAAGACAACAATCTTTTTTTATTTGTCTTTTATTTTTAGAATGAATTCAGTGTAGGGGAAATGTGACAAGCATGAAGTATGTTTATGTTTGCATGTATTTGCAAATTGTCTGATTAGAGATAATGGCTGGCACCATCATGTAAATGATATTGGCAGGAAAGAGCTTGTAGAGAAAGGAAAACAGTGATATGGAAAATACCTGTTTTCTACCAAAGTCATGGCTATAAGGCCTTTAAAACATTATTTATTACTCTTTCCTGCATGATTCTTACACCATGCATGGTATAGCTAACTGTAATATAGGGAAACAGAAGATATAAATACATAAATTAAAAACAGTACTGATTTAAATATTTTAGAAAATGAGAAGCTGATCCATGTTTTAGCTTGGAAGAAACATGATGAGTCATATTTCAAGGACTTTTTAGGATATGATACAAAGTAATGGCAGTAGGACAGGATTATGAGAGTTATGGGAGACAGAAGATGGGGTCAAATATGAAGCTGCATTTTCAGTTGAGATTCCTGGAAAATAGTATGCTCTCTTTTCAAGGAAGTCATCAAAAAATTTTTGTGGTGGGAACTTGGACTCATGGGTAGTTATATTGAATTAAAGGTGATATTAGAATATGCATACATAAACACAGACATACCAGTATACAGTTTCATAATTATAACTGTTAAAAAGAACTGAAGATAAACTCATAGTGTCAGCAGCAATGAATTGATGTCATGTGATTGAGTGAAAATTTGACAGAAGAGTGTACAGAAAAGAGAAGAAAACAGATTTTTTTTTATTTTTAAAGAAGCTTTAGATTACATAAATGTTATATTGAAAATATAGGGGATTCACGTCTAACCCACCCCTTCCTACTCCTACACTTTCCACCATTAACAACATCTTTCATTAGGGTGGTACATTTTTTACAATTGATGAACATGTATTGAAGCATTGCTACTAACTGTGGACTATAGTTTACATTATAGTTTACACTCTGCCCAGCACAATTTTATAGGTTATGACAAAATGTATAATGGTCTGTATTCTTCATTGCAATGTCATGCAGGACAATTCCAATCTACAAAAAAAAAAGTCCTATGAAAACACATTGAAAACTGTGAAATGACAATATTGGGGAGGAGGAAGAATAAAATTCCATACTATCTCAAACTACCATGAAATCAGAAAATCAACCCTTCTGCTTACATGTAGATATTGAATTCATACAACTACATCATCTTCATTTAGAACAGGATAGCAGAAGGTGAAGAGACCAGAAAGGACAAAATGAAGCTATTAGCACTGTTAAGTTCTAAAATTAAGGGGATACAAGCATGTTTAGAAGCAGAGGTAAAGAAATGGAAAAGCAAAGTTTCCATATATTTTATATTTAGAAAATATGCAAAAGACAAAAATTCTAAGGAAGGCATGTAAAGGACAGTAATGGTGACATGAAATTGGAGTAAGGGTTTAATTTGGGATTATTATTTATATTCAAGTATTAAAACAGTAAAAATCAGGAATACACTTTCATTGTCTCTTTGAGTGTGGTGTCCAGAAATGGTGTTGAAACTGTAGATTTCTATTTAACCTTGGGTAACTATTTATATAAATATATCTTCTCTCTTAGTAGCAATGCAATGAAAGGTAATTTTCAGCCCCAACATCAGCTCTTTCAATGGCTTTTTGCTGCTGGGTTTCCCCAGCCAACCTCTGCTAGAGATGGCCATCTTTGTTTTCATTGTGGTTTTCTACTTGCTAACCCTCCTTGGCACTACAGCCATCATTCTTTTGACTTGTCTAGATGCCTGGCTCCACACCCCAATGTACCTCTCCCTTAGCCACTTATCTTCCATGATCTCTGCTACACCACCAGTACTGTACCCTGGCTGCTGTTGAAATTGAAGGGCCCAGATAAGATGATAACTTATGGTGGTTGTGGTGGTCAACACTATGTGGCCTTGGCAATGGGTTGCAGAGTACATCTTTCTTGCAGTAATGGATGTTGACCACTATGTGGCAGTATGCCTTTGCACTACACTATTCTCATGCATCCTCATGTCTGTTTGCATCTGGTGACCATGACCTGGCTGATGGGTTTGACAAGCTCATTAGTGCAGATGGTGTGCATCATGCAGCTTCCCCTTAAGAAATGTCACATGTAATTAACCATCACAAAAAGGTTTTATCCAAATTCACTGTTCTATCTGGTGTAGTATTCAAGAATAGAGAGGGGGAGAGAAATAAAGGTAGAGAGGGAGAGAAGAGATATATAGAGATATATAGAAATATATATATAACACTCTTTATAAATAAAAAAATATAAATTTATCTGTAAATATATATAAATTTTAAAATACTTATTTACATATATACTTTTTTAGAGAAGTTGTGGGTTTACAGAAAAACCATGCATAAAATGCAGTGTTTCCTCCTACCCTATTATTTTTTTTAAATTTTTTTTCTATTTTTATTTATTTATTTATTTTTACCAGGAGGTCCCAGGAATCGAACCCAGGTCCCTCCATATGGGAGACGGACACCCAACCATTTGAGCCATATCCGCCCCCCCACCCTATTATTAACACCTTGATTTTGCATTGCACATTTGTTGCAATTGTTAAAATCACATTTTTATAATTTTACTATAAACTATAGTCCATGGTTTACCTTATGGTTCTCTGTTAACACAAACTGTGATGAATTTTTTTTTTGTGACATAAAGTTAACAAGTCTCTATACATTTATTTAAGTTTATTTACTCATTGGTAAATTGAGACATTTTTTTAAATTGTTCATTCTATTTACTGAGTATGGATTCCACTGGAGGCAAAAATGGAGATAGACCAGTTATCAGGCTGTTGTTCCATAAAATAAATTATGGTGGTTTTAGTTATGTTGGTAATGATGAGATGGGACAAATGAGCAGGTCCAGGATATATTGAAGAACTTGAGCTAACAGAATATATCAGATGCTCAAATTATGG
>PVKH010008832.1:0-19188 GCA_004027955.1 Chaetophractus vellerosus | reverse complement strand
AAAACACACAGTAATAATAAGGTGTATTGCATCTTAGCAGTGATTTTTATCCAATCTTGTTTCCAAAAACTGTATGTCTGCCAGGGCCTTAAAAGCCATCATGTAAATTACCAGTAAAGTATAACATATGCAAACATAACAAAATCACTTCCATAGTGACGATACTCCAACCATATGGATATTAGTCATAGAAAACTAGAGGTTTTATGATATTTTTTTTTTTTTAAGGCTTTTTTTTTTTTTTTTTTTTTTTGGGTCTAGGTAGTCTGTACTTAAATATCAACCATTTTTCTTTTTTGCTTCTTCCCTTAAAATTTATATGTATCCAGTACATTTAATTGAGAAATGTATGTTTTTTATTCAACTGTATTTTCTTTTTATTTTTTAATTATTGTTTATATTTTCAATTATTAAATGTACAAAATAAAGTTACATTGCTGGTCTTGTAAGAGCTATACAATTTTCCTAAATGTATACCTATAACTGCAGCAGTTCACCTATTTCAAAAATTTGGAATTCTGTTCATTTGTTATTCTTAAGACCACCTCAAATTTAAAGGCTACCTTATTGTACGTTTAAAGTGTATTATAACAGTGTGGTAGTTAATAAAACACTATTTTTTTTTCTTTTGAGTTTGTTGTATTCCTATGCATTTAAAAACAGTGGTATCGGGAAAGAAAACCTGTGGTTTATTTTTCTTCAATCCAGCCCTTCATTTTCAGATTCTTGATGGTCTGTGAATCAGACCACTGAAATTATTGTAAATAGGTAATACTTATTTTGAAAAGGAAGTGCAGAGGCACTGGCAGTTTATAATTTTTCACCTAAGAATGAGTTTATTGAATATAACTTTTTAAAAAATCCGTTAATCCTTAGCCCACATTTATTCATATCAATTTTATTAATACTGTTTTACAAACCTTTTTATGTTTGTTTCCTCTCTTAAAGCAATGCAGAATATTTGTATTTATCAAAAACCTGAATTTGCATAACTCCTAAAAAAAGATAAGACAAACATTAGTAACTATGGCAAGAGTTACTAGAAAAGGTTCTGCTTTCAAATTGTGTATGTCTCATCCTGATGGAGGGTAAGGTTGGAGGAAAGGAAAAATTAGCAGACTATTAATATAGTCTAGCTTCATTTTAGTTATTTTAAAGTAAAAAATCAAATTCCCTTCTACACATATTCAGTGGGGGTAAAGATTTCTATTGTCTCTTTTCTAGGCCCAGTCTAAATAAACACTGTGAGTAATGTCTTTGAATGCATAGGACAACTCTAACACAAACATGAACAAAATTTTTCTAAATGTGAGACACACAAACACAGGGAAATCTTTTCTAAATGTGAGACTTAAGTTCGCAATGTGAAATAGAAACTATTGCTTGGAATTTTAGAAATGAATCGATAGAATGTTCAATTATTTTGAAGTTAGAGGAATAAGTGTTTGAATCTTCAAATTCCCTTGGATGATTTATAGAATTTTTGTTTAGGATTGTGAGATGGTTGCTCACTTGATAAAATACTCATTTTCAGGTGATAAAAACTTTGAGTGTGATAGTGGTGGCATTTTTAAATAATATTGAAATTTTACTGTAAGTTTAGAGCATTTTTCATTCATCAGGTTTCCAACATACTCTTTCATATTGATGAATATCATTAAGAAGGTAAGAATATAAAAGAATTCAGATGATCTCTGAGCTCCTAGAGAGAACCATTGTTTAAATTATTTCCTTTTAAAATTAATTCTTAGAGCATGAATGCAATGAAGAAAGTAGTGTTTAAAATCATTTAAAAAGGTATTTAGATTTTTTTTTGAGTGCTCACTAGGAATATACCAGTGAACTAGATCTTTCACCTAGCAAAGAAATCAAAGCTACTATTTAACCTCAGTGTAGGTGATTTTAAATATTTCTATTTTTATATTTTAAAAAGGATGATAGACTCTGGAAACTTAATAATTGAATTATTCTGAGATAATTTTTTTCTAGTTATAAAATCTCTTGTGTATGAGTATAATATTTCTAGGTTCATGTGTACTCTTGAACTTAGTCTTTATTTTTAAAGAAGCTTTAGATTACATAAATGTTATATAAAAAATATAGGGGATTCCCATATGCCCTACTCCCTCCCCCTTCCACACTTTTCCCCATTAACAACATCTTTCATTAGTGTGGTACATTTGCTACAATTGATGAACATATTAATATGTCTTTTGTCAGTCGTTTTATCTTTCGTAAAGGCTGTAATTAGCTCATATTCAGTGTATTTACATGCAAATAATTCCTATTTATTGCAAGTATTCATACAAGTGGACTAGGTGTCTGTGCTACCTCAAATTAAAGAAAATATCACTTGACTTTGAAGTGATTCACATAACCAAAACACAAAGAAATAAAACTTTGAAGGAGCAACACCTATTGCAAAACGTCAGGTGTCTTGTAAGTAACTTTGGTCCTTAAAAATAGTAAAAATGCTTAACAAATTTTAAAATATATGTATGAATAAGATGAAGGCAGGTCAAACATAATTCAGAGAGAATAGTTCTTAAACAGAATTGTTCATCATACAATGCTGGGGAGCATTTTTAAGTCCACAGTCCTGGCTTCCCAATACTTGACTTAAATCAAGATCTGTGGGGTTGTAGTATATGTGTTTTGAAACACTCCCCAGGTGGAGTGGCTTGATATATCCTTGGGTAAGAATCACTTGACTAGTGTGAGCATCTCCTTAGGATCTTAATTAAAGTTCAAATCTTAAGACTGCCTACTCAGGATCCCAAAGCTTTTTGGTAAAAAATTTGTATGCAATATTGTTTGAAATTTGGGTTTTTTATGTACATAATTTTTTAGTTTACTAGTAACTTTTTTTAAAGTTTAAGTTAACATGTTTGTTATGCAACCTACTAGTAGGTATTTTGGTGTTTAGTTTTAATTATGTGAAGTTGGTAAGAATTGTTTCAATGTAAAAGAACTGTTTAACTAAATACTGTTTGAAACTTGTTACCATGAATGAGTAGTAAGTCTTTGTTGTCTGACTGTGAATACAAAACAAATTGGTTGATTATTATTTTGGGAACAAAATTTGATATTTTAGTGATATCAGTCACTCCTTTATTTATTGTTGGAGAGGAAGATGTATTGATTTGGTCCCTTGTAATGCGGTGTGGTTAATACATACTAGTGGCAGATACAAAGTGCTGTAGAAATGGAGAAGAGGGAGAATTTGCATGGAGAAGTCTGGGAAATCATCAGGCAGAGGAAAAGGCATTAGCAAAAGTATAGTATGGTTTGTTATGGGTGATAGGGAAATTTGTGAGAGAAGGAATGGAAAAGTTTTGGAAGAGGGGCTGTCAAATTGTAAGGGAGTAAACGATCACTTTAAGGAACTGATGGAGGAATTGGAGCCCTCAAGTAGGCTGTCCTAGGAGCCATAAAAAATGTCATGATTTCTATGATTATAAAAGTGACATACTCTTTCATATTGATGAATATCAATATTAAAGTAAGAATATGAAAGAATTCAAATGACCTCTGAGCTAGAGAGAAGCATTGTTTAAATTATTTCCTTTTTAAATGTAAAACAAAATTGGGATTTAGAGGCTATACAGACTTTTTCTACTGTTGTTTTCATTTACTGTTCTAAAAGACTTGATATGAATAATTTTTCACATCCCTTTTTAATGCTTTTCATTTAAGAACAATTTATTGAAGTATTCATACATGAACATACATAGTGTATAGTAAATGTGATTTTATAAAATGCATGCATAATGTGCAGAATTCCTATACAACACCTCTCCACCAGCACTTTTTTTTTTTTTAAGATTTATTTATTTTATTACATATCTCCCCTACCCCCCCGCTGCGGTGACGCGCCGAGACTGGTCACTGCGCAGGTGCGGCTTTCCCCGCTTGTAGGTGGCTTCTGCTTCCATTCACGGCCGGCTTTCAGTTCGCGGGTGGCTGGCTGCGCTCCATTCGCGGGCTACCTCCCCTGCCCGTGGCGGCTTTTGCCCTGTCCGTGGCAGGTTTTTGCCCTGCCCACGGCGGCTCTGGCCCGCCCATGGCGGCTTGCCATTCTCAAGGCGGTCTGCCCGCTAGGAGAGGTCCCCAGGAACCAAACCCGGGGCCTCCCATGTGGTATGCCGGTGCCCTATCCACTGGGCTATCGAGCCGGCCCCTCCACCAGCACTTAACATTGTTGTGGAACATTTGTTTCAGATTATGAAAGAACATCATCAGACTATTACCACTGACTATGGTCTATAGTGTACATTTGGTATATTTTTTTCCCATACCTCCCATTATTAATACCATGTATTAGTATTGTACATTTGTTATGGTTGATGAGAGAACATTCTCTTATTAGTGCTGTTCACCATAGTCCATTTTCCACCACATGGGTCACTGTTGTACAGTCCCATGACTTTTACCATCTATGTTAAGTGTACATTCAGTGGCTCTCACTTTCGTCACAGAGTAATCACCTCAGTAAGTTTTATTTCCTTAGTCCAAAAGAAAATCCCATACCCCCTATTGTTGACCCTTAGTGTTGATATGGTACCTTCTTTGACATTGATGCAAGAATATTACAATTTTGCTGTAAACTATAGTCCATAAGTTACCCTAGTTGTATTTTTCTCATGCATCACCATATTCTTACTTTCTTGTAATAGTGGTGTACATTTATTCTAGTTCATAGAAGAACTTTCTTGTATTTGTACTATTAATCACAGTCCCCATGTACCTATGGCTTCCCTGTTTTTCAGTCTCTTGATTATTCTCTAAGTTTCTTTCAATTGAATATATCCCTCGACTACTCCTTTAAGCCACAATCCCATTTAAAAATCAGTTGTGTTAGTTATACTCACTGTAATGTGTTACCGTCAACTCTATCCTATTTCCAGACCTTTACAGTCAAACTAAATAGAAATTCTACACACATTAAGCATCAGTACCCCTTCTCAGCCCTAGTCATATCTTCTAGTAACCTGTACTCTAGTTTTTAACTCTCTTTATTCTTCATATTTAGGTCATAGTAGTGAGACCATGCAATATTTGTCATTTTGTGTCTGGCTTATTTCACTCAGCATAATGTCTTCAAGGTTCATCCACGTTATGTGTCCCAATTTCATTTCTTCTAGCAACGTAGTATTCCGTTATATGCATATACATTTTGTTTATCTGTTCATTGATTGATGGGCACTTGGGTTGTTTACATTTTTTGGCAATTGAATAACCCCTATGAACATTGGTGTGCATGTACATCATTTTTTTAGAAAGCTGCATAGCATGCTGTCATGTAGCAGAATTTATTCACGTCCTTTCATTGTATGTTCTTAAAAAATTTTGGTGTTAATTGATGGCCAAAAGAGGTCTTCTTTATCTCCTTCAGCTTTCTTCCCTCCCTGCTCCCCAACCTTCAACTCTCTTGTTTCTCTTCTAAATCCAGATATGTGATATTGGGTAGGTTTCTTACCTTCTTACAACTTAATCCCCATCATCCATAAAAGGGATAACTAACAATAGTACCTCCTTATAGAGTGGTTGTAAGGATTTTTCTTTTAGAAGATCTTACTCAACTTCTGTCCCTTTTTCTGAATATTACTTCCTGCCATCTTCAGGGATGGGTTATTTAGATGATTGGACAATGAGTGGGCAGCTCGTCAAATTTGAGCTGGATTATTTCTCCTAGAAATGGGGCCTTGAAAAACTTAATGTCTTGGGAGGTCACATTTGGAAGGTATGTGTGAAATAGAATGACGTAAAGGTGAGCAACTATACACCCCAGAAAGAAAAAATGAAGAGAACGGCTGCCTTGATTTCTGATAACTGCAGGCTTTGTTCTAGCATTTTATGCCTGTCTACATTTCCTGCTCTTAGGTTCCATAACATACCCTTAAAACCGGATAGTGAGACTTCCTTCCTCCACCCTTATTTTTTTCTTATGCAATTTTGGTAGTCTGTTTATTGCTAATAGAGTCAACTAAAACATCTGAGATAATAGTCCCTTCTCACACAAAATGTGCAATGGTTTTGAAAAAGTTGATGACTTGGTCCTGCAAAAAATACCGATAAAAAAATCATGGTTAATGATGGATGAGTCAGGTTTAGATGAGGCAGGACTTACATAGAGTTGGATGAGTCAGAGGGGATGAGCATTGAAGGGCCAGTAAAATGTGCCTGAGAACCATGATTAAAAGGCCTAGTCATCTCTACAGTCTTGGTACACCTCAAAGGTCTGTGCCTGTCTGATCTTAAGGAATATTTACTTGTCTGCCAACATTGGTATTATAGTTAATATCTCGCACCACATGGCCTTGCCTTTATATTTTCATTATGTATTTGAATTCAGAATAAGTCAGGCACTTACTAAATTGTGCATACCCAATTTCTTAGTCTTCCTTACAACCCGATCCTTTAAAAATCTTAGTTGTGTTAATTGCAACTTTCCCATGTTTATTCTTGGTAACATTCTGTGGATTTTCATCTTTTTTTTGGGGGGGGGGTTACATATCCCCCCCTTTCTGCTTGCTCTTGCTGTGTTCATTTCTCTGCGTTCTTCTGTGTCTGCTCTGTCTCCCCCCCGCTGCAGTGACGTGCCAAGCCAAGTCACTGCGCAGGCAGCTCTGCCCCGCTTATGGGCGGGTCTGCTTCCGTTCCTGAGTGACTTTTTGTTCCTGTTTGCAGGAGGCTCACCCTGCCCGTGGTGGCTTTTTGCCCTGCCCACGGCTGCTTTTGCCTTCTCAGGTGGTCTGCCCCCTCAGAGAGGTCCCCGGGAACCAAACCCAGGGCCTCCCATGTGGTGTACCAGCGCCCTATCCTCTGGGCTATACAGCCGGGCCCTGGATTTTCATCTTGATTCATGTAGTAAAGGTAAAATCTTTCACAGTATAATGTGATTAAGTACATAGGTTTTGGACTCTGTCCTGGCTGTGTTAAATTAATAGGGTGATTGTGCAGATTAAGTTAGTGTATGTAAACCACTTCTCACAGTGCCTAGCACATGTTAAGTACTAGTAAATGTAAGCCTTGGAGAAATCGGTTTTCTTCCTTCACTTAGAGATAATTACTCTCATCTTGTATTGAGTTCATTCACCTTTATCCACCCAGTTGTCTGTCAACAAACATTAACAAAAGCAGTTACTATTTGTATTGTGCCTTGTTCTTTATTTTTTATTATGAAGCATTTCAGTCATACAGAAAACAATATAATGAATACTTATGTACCCACCAACCAGCTTTAACAATCTTAACATTTTTACCAGAATTGTTTGTTTAGAAAAGACTACAGCTATAGTTGAAATCTTCTACGTAACCCTGTCTCATTCCATTCCTCTCCCTTCACCCACAGAGGTAACTGGTGCCCTGAATTTGATGTTTATCAATACTATGAATGGTTTTGTATACTTACATGTATACAATATATAGGATTGTTTTCATGTTTCTGAAATTTATATAAATTATTTCATGCTGTATAGAACCTTCTGGGACTTGCTTTTTCTTTTCCACTCTTGTTTTTGAGATTTGTCCATGTTAATGCATGTTTCTTTGACCTACTCTTTTTAAATGTGGTAGTTGGTTGGATAAGTATGTCAGTTTATCCTCTTCCTTGTTGATGGACATTTCAGTTATTTCCAATTTTTGACTGTTATAAACAAGGCTGCAATGAAATGTTTGACATGTTGCATTATGCATGTGTGAGAATTTCTCTGAGGTATGTATCTAGAAGTTGAATTACCAACCAACAGGATATTCTTATCTTCAATTTTACTGATATTGCCAAATTGATCTCCACAGGATATGCAACAAATTATACTCTCACCAGCAGTGTATGGGAATTCAATTTTCCACACCCCCTTTGGCCTTGGCAATTATTTTTTTCTATTGAAAAACAACAAAGCAGTTTGGAATTAGACAAAATTATTCTAAGTTCATTTGAGAGAACAATAAGCTAGTATAACTAGGAAATTAAAAAGCTAGAAAAGCCAAGCCATGTACATATTTAATCATTTGATACCAATAGGCATAACCAAAGAAAATAAAGTGCTACTTATTAACTGTAACAAACAATACATGCTTTTCTTACTGATTCCATCTTTTAACTCTATTTCAAACCCTGCCTGGGTATAGTACTGTATGGCTTCTCGCTGTAGGAGTCTTCTCACAGCAGACAGCCCTCTTGGGTGGGGTAGTTATTGTAAAAAGGCTCAAGTCCAGCTAGCTGCCTTCCATGGTGTTCACTTCATTCAAGGGTAGCCTTACCCCACAATAGTCTCCTGCCTCTGCCCTATTGTCTTCATTCTCCTCCCTCCACCACCTGCCCCCACCTCCAGGCTCAAATAGGTGTTGATTGGTCTGCTTATATGGACTCAACAGTATCTTCACACTTTGGGACTTTATCTTTTAACTTCTTTTACCGTGGGTTTTTTTGGTTTTTTTTTGTTGTTGTTGTTGTTGTTGTTTTTTTGTATATGTGTTGTTTTCAGAAGTTTTATTGTGTATATAATTTGTGGTTTTTCTGCCTTGAGAAATTCGCTACCTGGTGTCATAAAAAATATTTTCCTCTAAATATTTTAAAATTTTGCTTTCAGTTTGGCTTACTGATCTACTTTGCTTTTTAAAAAAGGTTTTATTTATTTATTTCTCCCCACCCGCTGAGCTCCCTGTCTGCTCCCTGTTTGTTTGTTTATTTGTTTTAGGAAGTACTGGGAACCAAACTTGGGACCTCCCATGTGGGAGGGAGGCACCCAATCACTTGAGCCACCTCCGCTCCCTGCTTGTGTCTCTCCATTGTGTCATCTTGGTGCATCATCTTGTTGCATCAGCTCACCATGCCAGTCATCATGCCAGCTCACTGTCTTGCTTGGCTTCTTCAGGAGGCACCGGGAACTGAACCCGGGAACTCCCTTTTTTTAGGTGAGCACCCAGCTGCTTGAGCCACATCCGCGACCCCTAATCTACTTTGGAATGAGTTTTGTTTATGGTGTGAAGTCTGCATTATTTTCCATATGGGAAACCCCTTGTCCTGACACTATTTATTTTTATTTATTTTTTTTTAAGATTTATTTATTCATTCATTCATTCATTCATTTATCCCACCCGGGGTTTTGCACTCACTGTCTGCTCTCTGTGTGTTCTGTGCTTGTCTTCTCTTTAGGTGACATCAGGAACTGATCCTGGGACCTTCTGGAGTAGGAGAGAGGCTGCTCAATCTCTTGCACCACCTTAGCTCCCTGGTCTGCTGTGTCTCTTATCGTCTCTCCTCTGTGTCTCTTTTTGTTACGTCATCTTGCTGCACCAGCTCTCCGTGCAGGCCAGCATTCCACGTGGGCCAACTCTCCGCGTGGGCCAGCTCTCCACTCGGGCCAGCTCACTGCGCAGGCCAGCTTGCCTTTCACCAGGAGGCCCCGGGAATCAAACCCTGGGCCTTCTATTTGGTAGATGAGAGCCCAATTGCTTGAGCATCTGTTTCCCCCACAATTTATTAAAAGGTACATCCTTTCCCCACTAATGGTAATGTTACCTCTGTCATATATCAAATTTCCTTTTGTGTGGCAGTCTATTCCTTGACTCCATTCTGTCTATCCCTGTTCTGAGACCACGCTCTCAATAACCATGGTTTTAATGTCTTGGTATAGGTAGGGAAAGCCTCCTCTCCCATTCAGCCCCACCCTGGCTCCCATCCTCTTTCCTTCAAAATGGTTGAACCCTGGCTCTTTTTGTGAATTTTAGGATTAAATTATCAAGTGCCATTAAGAAAAACTTCTGTTAATATTTTTATTGGAATTCCTTTGAATTTATAGATTGGTTTGGAGGAAGAGTAGAATCTTCCTACCCATGAACATTCTGTATCTCTCAGTTCATTCAAGTCCTCTTTCATATCTGTTTTATAAATTATTTTCTCTTTTATTACATTTATTCCCATTTAGCTTTTTTGTTTGGTGTTTTTTTTTTGTTTTTTTTTTTTTTTTGCAATAGGGAATAGGCTTTTTAAACCTAAATGTTGAAATCAATCAATGCTGGTGTATATAAATGCTCTTGAGTTTTATAAATTGATTTTGTCTAACAACCTTACATAATTTGTATTTTCCTACTTCTAATAGTTTGCTTGTTTATCTCTTCATTCAACAAATTGTTGAGTGCTTGCTATATGCTCAGCACCAGGGATTAAAAGGTGATCAATTCATCTGACCTGAAGGATTTAGTCAGGAAGAGTGATGACATTCTCACTATGGTCACCTTTCTGCCTTTTTTTTTTTTTAAATGTATCTTGTTTCTCAAGTTTCATATATATGTATAATATATAATATATATAACTTTATTTTTAAAGAAGTTGTAGATTACAGAAAAGTCACATTGAAAATATAGGGGATCCCCATATATTCCACCCCCTCCCCCTCTCACCTATTAATAACATCTTACATGAGTGTGGTACATTTGTTACAATTGATGAACAAATATTGAAGCATTGCTACTAACTACCGTCTATAGACATTATGGAATACACTTTTTTTTTTAAGATTATGTTTGTTTATTTACCCACTCCACCCCCTTGCTGCTTGTGCTCGCTGTGTCCATTTTGCTGTGTGTTTTTCTGTGTCTGCTTGTCTCCCTTTGTTGGGTCATCTTGCTGCACGTGCCACATGGCACGTGGACCGTCAGCTCACCGCGCTGCTTGGGCCAGCTTGCCTTCACCAGGAGGCCCCGGGAATAGAACCCAGGGCTTCCCATATGGTAAACGGCAGCCCAAGCAATTGAGCCACATCCGCTTCCCTGGATTACACTTTGTACTGTACAATTTTATAGGTTTTGACAAAATGTATAATGGCCTGTATGTGTCATTGCAAAACCATGCAGAACAATTCCAATGCTCTAAAAATGTCCCATGTTACACCTATTCTTCCCTCCCACTCCCCTCAGAGGACTCCTCTGAGGTAACCACTATCTTTATATCAATGCTACAAGTTCTTCCGTTACTACAATAGTTCTACTTTGGTTCATGGTTTCATTCCCCCCTTATGTTTGCTCATTCCACAATCTTGAGGATTTGGGGATGGTGATGCCCGTTCTGCTTCAGATTGAAAGGGGGCTTAGATCTTATGGGGCAGATAGAAGGAACTGTTTTGCTTGCAGTTGTAGATGCTCTTTGCTTTTTTGGCATGGGGGTTATCCATAATCACCATTTAGCTAGTTGTCCTGGGTGAGTCTGATGACCTGGAGAGTAGGTGTTGATTGCACCTCTGCTGAGATCCTATACTTTTTCAATTGTAATAAAATAGTCCCTTTATTTCAAAGTGAACTTTGAGTAAGGGGGTGAACTATCTTTTCCCCCCTTAAACATGGTTCTCCTAAGGCTACAGCATAACCCTGCTAAGTGCCCACAGAGTAACATCTGGAATATCGTAACATCTGGAATATCGTATCCCCAAGAATGTGAGAGCCTGAGTGAAGGGTCTCTGCTTGGCACAGTTATGCTCAAGAAAGCACCTAATAAACATTTTATGGCATTTGCAGAAGGAACATAGGGGCTTATTTGCTTAGGCTCTAGTGTTAAGCTTGAGGCTTACTTGCTAGCCCCAATTCAAGATAGAATAAAATCAAAGAAAGTAAGAAAAATTGCTTATGGGGCTTGTCTTTCTGGGCAAAGTCTCCTTGGTATACACTGGAGACAGAGTCAACCCTGAAATGGAAGCTAGAGACTTCAAGACAGCAACATGAACAAAACCAACTTTATAATCACAGTTGGTGAAGAGGGAATAAGTAACATTCTGCCCAGTAAATTAATTATTTGAATGATGAAGGACAGCAGAAGGGGCAGGAGGTGTGAACAACCCTCAAAACCAGGGGTCTTGTTTTACCTGAGCCCCCTCTCTGTGGAGTTGGTTCCTTTTCAACTGGCAAAGAATGAAGGAACAGTGTTTGGGATATCTCTCCCATCCCAGAATTTATATTTAGGACATAGGGAGGAAAGGCTTGGGGGAAAGAAGTTAACAAAATGGGAAGACAGCATTGTGGATTATGCAGGAGAGGTGTGGGGGTGGGGCTTAGCCTCCAGCACTGGTGCTGGGAGTCCTCTTTTAACAATATATACCTAAAGAACCTTCAAAGGAATTCACAGGGGCACTGCTCCTGTAGTCCTAACATTATTTGAAGCTGGCTTTTTTGACTCCTATTCAGTGTGATCACACCTTCTTTGTTCTTGAGGTTTTTCCCCATAATTTTGAGAGCTGCTGGGGAGCAATCTGCCAACTTAAATTCCTCTCTCCTTTTGCTCTTCAGGGGCCATAATGAAATTAACAGAACCATGGTATGACATCTGTCAAGGTGCTAGACGATCAGGTATCCAGCTACAGAAGGGCCTATGTTGGTCATTAGCAGTAACAGATTGCTAACTGCTTTGTTTTTATTTATTTGTTCATTTATTTATTTATTTATAGACGCCGTAGATCTAACCAGGTGATGTAGAGATGGAAGGCTTTAGATATTTGGGATGTAAACAGGACCTTGGTATTAAAGTGATACAAGGGATGAGGAATGAGCATGAAAAATCATGCAGAAAATGCAGACTTCCTATAAATTCCCCTCAAACATACAATTCCCCCTATTAACACTTTACAATGAATTTGTTTTTTCCAATTATTTCATATCAATGAGATCATAAAATATTTGTCCTTTTGTGTCTGGCTTATTTCACTCAGCCTGATGTCTTCAAGGTTCATCCATGTTGTTGTGTGTATCAGCACTTCATTCCTTTTTTACACCTGAATAATATTCCACTTTATGTATAGACCACATTTTATTTATTCATTCATTGGTTGATAGACATTTGAGTTGCTTCCATCTTTTGGCAATTGTGAGTAATGCTGTTGTGATATTGGTGTGCAAATACCTGTTCCAGTCCCTGCTTTCAATTTTTTGAGATATATATACTTAGGAGTGGGATTGCTGGGTCATTGGTAATTCTATACTTAACTTTCTGAGGAACAGCCTGTTTTTCACAGCAGCTACACCATTTTACATTCCCATCAATAAAGAAACAGTTCCTATTTCTCCATATCTTCTACTATTTCTCCACATCCTTGTTATTTTCTGTTTTAAAAATAGTAGCCATTCTACTGGGTGTGGAATGGCTACTTGTGCTTATTGGCCATCTGTATATCTTTGGAGAAATGTCTATTCAAGTCTTTTGCCCATATTTTAATTGAGTTGTTTGTCTTTTTGTTGTTGAATTGTATGATTCCTTTATATATTCTGGATATTAAACCCTTATCAGATTGGTGGTTTCCAAATATTTTCTCCCATTCTGTAGGTTGTCTTTTTACTTTCCTGTTGAAATGCTTTGATGCACAAATGTTTTTAATTCTGAGGAAGTCTCATTGATCTATTTTTTCTTTTGTTGCTCATGCTATTTGGTTTAAAGTCTAAGAAACTGTTGCCTAACACAAGGTCCTGAAATGTTTCTCTTCTAGGGGTTGTGTAGTTTTGGTTCTTATATTTAGGTCTTTGATCCTTTTTGAGTTAATTTTTGATTATAGTGTGAGGTAGGAGTCCACCTTCATTCTTTTTCTTATGGACATCCAGTTTTCCCAGCACCATTTGTTGAAGTAACTCCTTTGTTTTTGGCAAACTTTCTTCTGCCTTAATTTCCCCTTTGACCTGCAGGCAGCTAGAGTGAGTGAAATAGGGATTTGGCTTGTCTTACTATTACCTTCTCAATCGGGCTCTTGAAAGATTTGTTGACACCCTTTCCACTTCCTCATTGCCTACTCTCTTCTCAACTTACTCCCATCTTCTCTGTCACTCCACTGAAAATGCTCATGAAAAGGTCAGCAATGACCTCCATGTCACTAATCAATGGAACACTTAAACACCCACATCCTGCTTGACCTCAGAGTGTTCAGCTCAGTTGGCTGTTCTCCCTTTCTTGAAACAGTCTCTCTTCCCTTGACAGCCAGGGCCCTTCTTAATTTCTTCCTACCACTTTCCACTCCTTTCAATCTTTGTCAACCCATCTTCTACCTGACACTTAAATGTTGGGTTTTCTCAAGCTTGATCCTGAGCTGATTTCTCACTCTGCACTTCTACTGGGTGATCTTTTTTACTCTGGGGATTTCCTTTTACTCTAGACAAGGACAGCTCCCAAGTTTTCTACAGCTGCTCCATTGCTCACTGAGTTGCGGTCAAGATATTTAACCACCTATTTGGCCCTTCTGTGGGAAGTTTCACAGGTTCCTCAAACTTGGACCTTCAGTATTTCTTAATGAATAGCATCAACATATGCAACTAGATGCTTATGCCAGAAACTTGAGAGTTAACCTCGACACTCCTCTCTTTCTTGTCCTTCGTATCACTTTAATCCCAAGGTCCTGTTTACATCCCAGAAGTCTCAAAGCCATCTCTACATTGCCTCAGCCAGTGTCCTAGCAAGTGGCCATCATATTTTGCCTGGATTACTGCAATATCTCAGAACCAATCATCTTGAGCACTGCCCCCCCAACCTCAAGTCTACTGTCCAAACAGCAGAGTAGAGTGATCTTTTAAAAATATCAGTCTGCTCAAAACACTTTCTTGATACTTAAAATAACATCCTGGGTCGTCACCATGGCCTGGCCTCTGCTGATTTTGCTGGCTCCTCTCAGATGAGGGTCTCTCTTCTGCTGTGCCCCACACTGGCCTGCTCTCACTTCCACAGCTAGCTTTGTACATTCTATCAGGGCTGCATTACGATGCTCATGGAATGTAGGCGCTTTTGCCTTCCTGGATCCCTTACATTTTTCTAAAATTATATTTTATGACTGCATTGGTATAAAGATGAATCTAATACAGCCTGGATTCACAATATTCATTTTTCTTCCAATTTTAAAAGAAAACATTTTTGTGGACCCATAAAAGTATTGGGTGGCCTGGGGGCTGTGCCTGCTGTGCCTGCTGGTTAAGTGGACCCTGCCTTCTATTCCTTCGGCCTGAAATGCTTCCTTTGTGTCTTCACTGTACCGGGAGAAGGGTAGCCCCAGCTAGCCTTACCAATTGGGAAGACCTACAGTGCCTCACAGTGCAGATGAGCCTTGCTGAGTAGCGTAGAGAGTAGATCTAGTGTCAATTCCCATCCCGAGGAGAAACATGAATGCATTGCAATTGCCTGAGCTCAAAGCAAGAGGATTCTACCCATCTACAGAATTGGGTCACTTTCTGCAACCTCAGCTGGACAATGAAGTTAGGGAACCTGCCCCCCTGCTCCCTACCATGTGTGTGGCTCCTGACTTGCTCTTGGTCTGATGTGCTCCACCACCTCAGCTGCCTCCCCTTGGGGGAGTCTGACCTTAAAAGAAGGAAAATAACTGATTCCTCTAGTTTTAATTATAGCACTGGTGGTGTTAGATAGTGAAATATAACCAACCTATGTTGACCTAATTTTTTTTTCAAGACCTTGGATTATATGCTCATGCTAATTGTATAGTCTCTAGTATACTTTGAACTTCATGCAGAAAGAAATTTCAAGTAGTATAAATTATGGTAGAGGGCATGGTGATTTCCCTAGCATGCTATCGTGTATCTCCTCTGTTTTTTATTTTTATTTTTTCCTACCTTTCCTCAAATCAACAGATGAATTTTATTGTATCTTTAAGACATCCCAAAAAGGTCTGACATCTTGTTTCCATAGCTGGACAACTCTTAGATTTCATTCATTGGCCTGCTGAACTGTTCCTTTTCAGAAACATGGATACTACTCCAGAATTTTCTGATATCCTTCTTTTTGACTGTTGTGATTTGCTGAATCAAAGCAACTGAATTTGATACAAGTCCACTGTCATTTCCTTCATGAAATTAATTTTCCTTCAAAATGAATTCATCTTTCTGGGCTCGAGATACTGTAGAGGCAATACCTGGCCTCACCCAAACCCTTTATATTTGTATTAGTTAGGGTTCTCTAGGGAAACAGAATCAACAGGAGGTATGTGTAAATAGTATGCAATTTTATAAAATTCTCTCACATGACTGTGGTGATACACAAGTCCAGGTTCCTCAGGGAGGTGGCAAACCAGGGGCTCCGATGAAAGTCCAATGAAGGTCCTTGATGAGTTTCCAGGAGATGTTTGCTGCCAAAGATGAGCTGCGAAATTCTGTCTGAATGATGAAATCAGTTCCCCTTTTAAGGCATTCAACTGATTGGATAAAATGTCACTCATTGCTGATGCAGTCTCCCTGGTTGATGTAGATGTAATCAGCTACCTATGCAGTAAACTCACTGGTAACTAAAGTCCATAAATGTCCTTGTATTACAGTTAGCCCAGTGCTTGCTTGACCAAACAACTGGGCACAATTACCTGGCTGAGTTGACACATTAGCCTAACCATCACAATATTTTTCACCCAAGAAAATTCCGATTTCAACAAGAGACCGGGCTCCTGAATCGAGCGACCTCGATGGGGAAGTGAGCGTACACAGACCTTATCTTGTAAGGGAAGCCCAGTGTAACACCCTTCATGATGACTACAGATAAAGTGAACTGTTCCTTTCTATTTCCCCACCACTTGTCAAGCCCAAGCGTCTTCTTTTGATGTCCAAAGAAACGGAGTTCTACATCGGTGTGGCTGAAGTCCCTCCGCCACATGGATCCTCTGGGCCCCCTCACGATCGCTGTGGGTCCCTTCAGTGTGATGTCCACATTTTCTGAAATGTCGATAGTCTGGTTGCTGAGATTTGTCATCATTCTCTCAGTAGATGTGAGCAAAACTCCGCCGGTGTTTTTGCAAGAACCTGACAGTAGCAGAAAAGGGAGAAGAAAACCACATTTTGTTTGAACAATATTCTTTCTCTTTTTATGTTATTCCAAAGCTGCTTTATTTTCCTTTTCTTTCCTTCCTTTTCTTCCATTCAGCTGAAAGCCTGAAAGGAGACTAGTAGAGGGCTTTATCAAAGGCAATGAAGTATCTAAATTTACCAGACTTACATTCTAGAATTATCTCTGTCTTTCTCACAATTTGTATACCAGGTGGTTAAAAGGACGGATCTGGACTGATGTGCCATTGTTTCATGTTCTTTGCATGCACACAATACTTCCTTGTGCTGACATTCATAACAAGAGAAGATTAAAGTCAGGAAAAGGCCCTATCCAATCTTTTTGAGTCAAACCCACAATATTTTCCATTCCCCTTTTTAATTACATTTGCTCTGTGGTTTGGATAAGCAGACCACATTGCTTGCTGCCTAAATTATTTTCCAACTATCAAATTGCTACGTCCCTGAAATCCGTCCCCAGATCATCTACATGTTTTCAGGCAAGCTGTCTTTTAGGACATTGAATTATATTCTTTATTATGATATATAATTACAGCATCAATGTCTATACACCTTTTGTTACAATATATGCTAATTATTTTTTCCAGTTCCAAGATTATTAAAGCAGTTCTTAGGCATTAATGGATACTGTCAACAGACTAAGTATTGAACAGAAGATTGAGGGTAAAATCAAGAGAAAACAAAGTTTCCATAGATTAACCTACCAACTTTATACTGGTTACTATGCCCCTTAATTTATTCTTTACAGTTATTTTTTTTTTTAAAGATTTATTTATTTATTTTTAAATTTATTACATATCCCCCCGCCTCTGCTTGTTCTTGCTGTGTTCATTTTTGTGTTCTTCTGTGTCTGCTTGTCTCCCCCCGTTGCGGCGACCCGCCAAGTCAGCTCACTGCACGGCGGCCTGCCTGCTTGCGGGGGCTTGCCCTGCCCGTGGCGGCTTGCCCTGCCTGCGGCAGCTTGCCTTCTCAAGGTGATCTGCCCGCTCGAGGAGGCCCCTATGTGGTAAACTGGTGCCCTACCAATTGGGCTACAGCCGGCCCCTTTGACAGTTATTAGTTGGTGGATTTCCCTGCCTTCCTTTGAATTATTTTGTGAAATCAAATGGGTCATTTTGAAGCCTAGATACTCAGTAATCTTGTTTTAACTTGTCAAAATTATCTCCTTTTGGATATGTGCAAATGATATTTGTCATTACTTAGCAAATGTTTTACCGTGCTGGAAAATTGCCTCTCTACTTTTGTCAAGAGTTCAAAATGATGATAAATATCATGTTAATTCAGAACAGCTAATGGATCTGGGAAATCTGAGAACTTAGGCCAAGACTATCAGGGATTTAAAAAAAAAAAAAAAAGGCAAGGGAAAGAATAAAGTAGAAAGAGCTTTTTGAATCCAAAATACCATGAATCCAAGACTCCATATTTGTTGAGAGAAACTAGACATAAAAATAGGTCTGCATGATAATTTTTCTTCCCCCTACTCTAGTTTCATGTTGGTTTTACATCTTTCACTATGATTTATAGGTCTGGTTTTAATTTCAAAATTTGAACAATGGACTTGGGCCCTTAAGAGTCTTAATTCTCAATTATAGGATCTGTTCACTGAAGTCATTCTGCCTGGGGGCCCAGGAATGTGCAGGGAGACTTATAAGAAGGTAACACTCGAAAAATAGAATCTGGCCTGTGCACTTATGGTGGCAGGAAGAGCTCTGATTCTTTAGCTTGTCAATATTGGAAATTTGGGTGAAGAAGGTGTGTCTATGGGTACGGTTCCCATGGTGTATATAATTAAAATAATAAAGCAGAGCCTATCATGGCTTTGCCAGAGTTAATTAGCTCTCCCCATTATCTGATGTTTCATTACGTTCTAAAATTTCTTATGGAAAGTCTCGCAAGACATGTTTTATGAACAAGTTGTAACTATTTTTATGGATTTTAGTGATTTAGACCAGATTCATGACCCACAACCACATTTGCATTATGAGCAATATAGACTTTACTTTTTCCAGATTTTGTGCAATGAATATCAATTTTTCCCTCCTTTTGAGGACTGCTAAAGCCTATTTTAAGAGTTATTTTATGTGGTCTTTTACAACTGAAATGGAAATGACAGGATATTTTTAGATATGTAAACCAACTTTTGTCCTCACTTCAAATTCTTGGAATGGGAAGTTCCCTTAGTGCTAAGTGCCGTAAGGGTGTATACAGATTTGAATGGAAGAATACAGGGGGTGCTTATCTCAACCAGAGGCCGGGTTCATGGACGGCTTTCTGGAGGGGTGACAGAAGCTGAAGGTGAAAAAGAGTTGGATAGATAGAAAATTGCAGATTAGACAGGGAACTTCTCTCATCAATTTTGGTCACTATATCCAAAGACCTTAGCAG
>PVKH010008831.1:0-19216 GCA_004027955.1 Chaetophractus vellerosus | reverse complement strand
ATAAAATTAAATTAAAATAAAAGAAGTGGCATACTTAAAAAAAAAAAAAAAAGTTAGGACAGATCTCCCTAGGTGTGATATTACAAATACTTTGATATATAGATCAAACCACTTTATATGGACCACCTACATCATTCTAAATTTATGTCAAACTAGATTTTATATATATAAATATATCTCCCCTATATCTATGGCATGTCAATCTCAAATTTTTAAAAAATTTGTTCTCACCAATTTTTAAGTTTTATAAATATAATTTTATATTTGAATATAGAAACTATACATCATAGTCTAAATCTCAAATAGCCAATCAATAGAAATAGGGTCTTTGCAGGTATAATTTAGTTAAGATGGTGTCATACTGAATTAGGGTGGGACCTAATCCAATGACTACTGCAGGGACAGAGACATACACAGAGAGATAATGGCCATGTAAAGACAGAGACAGAGACTGAAGTTATGCTGTCACAAGCCAAGGAACCTAAGGATTGCAAGCAACCACCAGAAACTAGAAGAGGCAAGGAAGGATTCTTCCCCAAAGCCTTCGGAGGAAGCATGACCCTACTGATATCTTGATTTCAGACTTCTAGCCTCTAGAACTGTGAGAGAAAAAATTTCTGTTGTTTTAAGCCACTCAGTTTGTTATAATTTGTTATAACCCTAGGAAATTAATACAATGCCTATGAAAAATTACAGCATTAAAACTCCATATAAATACTATAAATACTTAAGATTTTGGACATGCTAAGACAATTTCAGTTATTGTTTCAATAGCTTCATCAGGTAATTCCCTTTGTGATTTACTATTATTCTAAGAGTATTATTCTCCTTGCTAGCAAAATATTTAATAACTTACAAATATCTTTTACCTAAATTTACTATTTTTTATGTCTTTTTCCTACAATACTGCCATACTTGGAATTTATTCTTAATAACAATTTACCTTTTTTGTTTTTGTTTTGTTTTTTTTACCGGGAGGTCCTGAGGATTGAACCCAGGTCCCTCCATGTGGGATATGGATGCCCAACCATTTCAGCCACATCCATCCCCCAACAATTTACCTTTTTTAAGTAAATTAAATTATATTAATTTTAGTCAATTTCCTTTCACAAGTGATTGTTGTTGTTTTTTTAAAGTTTAGCTAGCATCAGAACTCAAGATTCTGAATAGCTGGGTTCATTTGGGTAAAATGGTATCTAAGATTCTGCACTTTGTCTATATATATTTTTCATTTTTTGCTCTCTCATCAGTGTATAGTATCTTCCTATTAAAAAATTAAAGTTAAATCCATTATGAAATAAAAGCACAGGAAGGTATCTAATGAACACAACTGAAATAATAATACATGATAAAGGAGAGCATATCTTTCTACAAAAGTCATTATTTATGTATATTAAACAAAATGATTCAAGTGGCCTGTCTTTAAAAACTCTTTAAATGTTTTCTAGAAAAAATGAAGTTTGCAATCCCCTTGTATTTTGTACTCACTCTTTAAGGCTATCAGAGCGCCTCCTGTTTCTACCCCATGAAGAACTTCTACTTCGCGTTCTCCTTTGGCTGGGGCTTCTGGATCTCCTGTGATCAGCTGGAGAACAAGGGTGACGTTCTTTTGATTTCATTTGGCCTGGTGCTAGAATATGAAGAATAAGACTTATAATTCATTAGCTGAAAATCTCAGTAACAGCCACTTAACTAGTATATTATGTCATTTTCTGAAAGAACTTTAAATTAAAAATCTGTCATTGTTGAAACTCATTCTGTTTAATAAACGAGAGCTAGGGTTTAATAACACTTACTTTTGCGATCACCTTGTGCAAACTGTATTTCAATTTGACGGCCACATACCCACTTTCTATTGAGGTTATAAAGAGCATCTTCAGCATCACGAACATCTTCAAATGTGACTAGCTGTTAAGGACACTTTGAACATCAGGTATCAAGTAAAAATATTATTTTAAAAATATTTTTTAATGTGAAAGGTAATTAATACGAAAAACAAGTTCAAGTTATTAACCTCACATTTCCAGTATAATATAAATAATCAGGAAAAAAGCTTTTACTTTTTATTATGAAAACAAATGCCCCATTATGATTTAAAAGAGTGGATCTAAAAATAAAAACAGAAACAAACATGTGACTGCGCTTTTAATGTATATATTAGTATAGCTGCAGGGTGCATGTATACACTGTTTAGAACTCACTCCCTTATTTCAGGTTAAGGATCCATCAGGTTTTTCACTGAAAAATCAGCATGCAGAAGTTTTATTCTGAAATTAAAATTACTCTTTCATTAAAAGCCTTTTTAAAGAGATTTAGGAGAAATTAAAATTATAAGCAAAACAGGATATAAACAAGCTAAAACATACTTTCAAATTGACTTAGTCTTTTATAATTGATATTTATGTCTGAACCTACCACTTTAAACATACTTTCATGTTGTACTAATTGGGACATTAGTACAAAGGAAATATGAAAGCAGCGTACAAATATCTGGAATTATATACATTGATTTATAATATCCCACTAAGCTCCCTTATCTATATAAATTAAATATTAAACCTTCTAATTATAATGGAAACTATTTCAGGAGGTTGTTAACTGGTTTAATTTTTTTAAAAACGGAAAACAGAAAAAGCTCAAGAAACACAATACAAAATGAGACTTTGGAAATTACCTCAATGTCACTTGATCTTGAACCTTGACCTTTACTCTTTAAGGCTTGCAAGATGGACTTTCTAAGAGACGCAGAACCAACAACATCAGACTTGGCTTTGACTCTGGAACTCTGAGTAAATGTAGGAAAGCCGAAGTCTCAACCTGGTGTTGGCTTTGTCTTTTGGTTGATAAAGATTCCCCTCTTCCAGGTCTTTATATCTGTGTCCACCCTCCCTCTTTATTCCTTGACGCTTGAACTTTAGGTGCATTTTGTCTCGCCTGCTCGGTTTATACTTGGACTCTAGCTAACAAGTTGGTTCAAACTGGGGGGCGCTTGCCAGCTACTGTGGACTGCTTTAGATTTTCTGAGATAAAGAAATAAACACATTTAATTAGGCAATATTAATCTTATAACATATACTTCGGAATACACATATGTATATGCACATGTATGCAGTACATTCACATGCACACAGTAAAATAAAGGATATTGAACATAAGCAAATCCTCTTGGGCGGCGAGTGTAGAAGTCAAGTGGAATGTAAACGTCTACTATAGGGCCATACCGACCAAACTCACGGCGCAAGTCCTCAGGCCTGAAGTGTTTTAGAAATAAGGCAAAGAAATATGAAGAGCTAGATTAAAATATTTGCCCCTGGAAATCCAGTTGAAACTTTCAAAAGAAAGTACATTTTCTAGACCAGTATTATGTACAATTTTCTCTCATATGAATCACATGGGGTTTTGAAAGGAAGGAAGGAAAAAGAAAAAGAAAAAGAAAAAAAAAGAAAAACGATTCCCAGGTTCCTCCCTTACAGTTTCTGATTTAAGAGGTGGATTAGGAACTGGAAATCTGTATTTTTACAAGCACTCTGGGTGACTGTTATACTTAGTCAAGCTTGTGAAACACTGACCCAGCATATCTACCTTTGAAAGTTATTCCCATTACAAGACTTTTCAATTGCCAGCTGACAATATAGAGTTCCAATTATTATTTTCCATTAAGAATACATTCATTTGCTTCACTATAGTTTCACGTTTATGTTAATCTTGTTTTCAGAGAGCAAGAATTAGGGGAGATGATGATGGACAATGGCCATCCCAGGGAATGGAGAGAATTTGCAGCTGCAGGCAGGATAATCCTATCCATCTTCCCCATGGGATATAAGCCCACTCTCAATTGGAGGTAGAGTGGACATCACCATCCCAGACTCCTCAGGATGGGGGGAAGAGCTATGGATTAGAGTGGACTTACTGGTATTCTACTATAGACATATTGTGATTCAAGCAATGGAAGAAATTACATTGATGTGGAGCCAGTGGCCACTGGAGGCTCTGGGGGCAGGGGAAGGGAAAAACAGTTGTAATACAGGGGCTTTTTCAGGACTTGGGAATTGTCCTGAGTGACATTGCAACAAGAGATTTAGGCCATTTTATATCATCATATAACAAGCAGAACTGTGTGGAAGAAAGTGTGGTCTACAATGTGAACTATGGTCCATGCTTAATGGCAAAGCCCCAGGATGTGTTTATCAATTGCAATTAATGTGCCACACTAATTAAGTTTATGTGGGAGGTTGTGGGAGGTGTGGAAGGTGGGGCGTATGGAAATCCCTATATTTTTTTGTGTAACATTTATGTTATCTAAGTATCTTTAAAAAAAAGTTGAAAAAAAAAAAAGATAACAAGAATTAGATTCAGCATGTAAAACAGCTTCTAAAGAAGTCCTAAAATTATTTCCCAGGTTTTAAGGAAAAATGGATGTTTTACTATTAAACATAAAATAAAATTACTGTGTTCTTAAATTTGACAAGTATATTTGAGCCTCCTATGTGCCTTCTACTGTGGTAGGTAATGAAGAGGGAATACCAAAGAAATACATGGCATGGTATTTGTCTTCATGGAGCCTACAGTTCAACTGAAAAGACAAAATATGTAACTGTAATAGCTAACAGTTATATCATCACACTTATATGCCAGGCACTGTTCTAAAATCACTTAATTCTCACACCCCTATGGTTGACTGCAATTGAGGACACAGGTAGATTAACTCACCTAAGGTCATTACATTGAGCCAGTAAGTGCCAGAGCTGAAACCAAACCACCAGTCTGATGCTAGTCTGTGTTCTTAACACTCTACCCTTCCTGGGGATCTTAGGGATTCAGCCTCAAGGTATAGGCACAGGCTCAGAAGAAATAAGGGCACATTGTAATATACTGCACACCATAACATTCTGCACACCGAAAAGATTCGAAGGTTATTACAAAGCATCTAGCTCAGGCAAAAAGGAAGATGATATCAATGAGAAAATTAGATAGTTGCAAAAGAGAGCTAGATTAAAGAAAGAGGGGAGAGGCAAAAGCAGCTTTCAGGTTTAGAAATGCCGAGTTTGAGATGATGGTACAACATCCAAAGAGTTCTGTAAGCAACTAAATATTCTGATTATACAGATTATATTAATTAATTGTATTGCCTCTCAAGACCAGAGGTCAGTGATTAAGGCTAGAGGTGAGGATTTTTTTTCTTGTTGTCTGCTCGTTGTTGTTTGTTTTCTTTAGGAGTCACAAGGAACTGAAACCAGGACCTTCTGTGTGGGAGGCGGGCACTCAACTGCTTGAGCCACATCCACTCCCCTAGAAATGTGGATATAGGACTCATTCCAAAAAATCAACTAACAAAGACTAAGCATCCACCATATGCCAGGCACCAGAGCTGATACTATGACTTACACTATTTAATACGATATACGATAACATGTTTAATTGTCTGCCTTCCTCACTAGCTTTGAAGGGGAATGGTAACGTCTTTATTTTTGCTTTTTTTTTTTTTAATTATAGAAGTTGTGGGTTTACAGAACAGTTATGCATAAAACACAGGATTCTAATATACCTCCCTATTATTAACAACTTATAATAGGGTGTGTACTGGTGTGGAACATTTGTTACAACTGATGACAGCACTTTCTTTTCTTTCTTTTTTTTAAAGAGGTAACGGGAATTGAACCTGGGACCTCGTACATGTGAAGTAGGTACTCAACCACTGAGCTATACTTGCTCCCAGCACATTTTAATAAAGGAACTATTAACTACAGTCGATGCTTTAACTTACAGTTCACTGTGTGTAGAGTGGTTCCATGGATTTTGTTTAAAAAAAATTTATTCTGTTACCATATATACAATCTAACATTTCCCCTTTTAATGACATTCAGATATATACTTCAATGCTTTTAATTATGTTCAGAATGTTGTGCTATCATCACCATCCATTACAAAAATATTACCATCATTCTAAATAGGAACCCTGTACATTTTACACCATAACTTCCCATTCCTTTTCCCCAACACCTTTCCTAGTAATGTATATTCTAGATTCTGACTCTATGAGTTTGCTTAGTCTAATCATTTCAAATCAGTGAGATCATACAATAATTGTCCTTTTGTGTCTGGCTTATTTCACTCAACATGATGTCTTCAAGGTTCATCCGTGTTGGTGCATGTATCCAGACTTCATTCCTTTTTACAGCTGAATACATATTGTATGTATTTACCACATTTTATTTATCCATTTGTTGGCTGATGGACACTTGTGTTGTTTCATCTTTTGTCAACTGTGAATAATGCCATATGAACATCTGTGTGCAGATATCTGTTCCGTTCCCTGCTTTCAATTCTTTTGGGTATATTCCTAGAAGTGGGGTTGCCAGGTCATATGACAGCTCTATTTAACTTCCTGAGGAACTGCCAAACTGTCTTCCATAGCAGCTGCACCATTTTACATTGCTACCAGCACTGAATGAATGTTCCTATTTCTCCGCAAACTTTCCAACAGTTATTTTCCATTTTTTCCATAGCAACCATTCTAATGGGTGTGAAATGGTATCTCATTGTGCTTTTGATCTGCAGTTCCCTGATGACTAATGAAGTTGAATATCTTCTTCGAAAAGATGTCTGTTCAAATCATTTGCTCATTTTTAAATTGGGTTTTTTTCTGTTAAGTTGAAGGACTTCTTTATATATTCTGGATGTTAAACGTTTATTGGATATGTGGTTTCCAAATATTTTCTCCCATTGTGTAGGTCATCAGTTTACTTTCTTGAAAAAGTCCTTTGATGCCCAAAAGTTTTAAATTTTCATGAGATCCCATTCATCTATTTTTTCTTTTGCTGCTCATGCTTTGGGTGTAAAGTCTAAGAAACCACTGCCTAACACATGGTCCTAAAGATGTTTACCTACTTTCTTCTAGGAGTTAGACAGTTCTGGCACTTGTTTTTAGGTCTTTGATCCATTTTAGTTGATTTTTGTATAAGGTGTGAGCTAGGAGTCTCCCTCTTTTTTGTTGTTTTGTTTTTGAAAATGGAGAGCCAGTTTTCCCAAAACCATTTGTTGAAGAGACTTTTTTTTTCTTTCCCCAGTTGTGTGGTCCTTGCCCCCTTTTCAAAAATCAGTTGGCCATACATGTGAGGGTTGATTTCTGAGTTCTCAATTCAATTCCATTGATGCTGTTTTGATTACTGTTTCTTTGTAATAAGTTTTAAGATCATGAAATGTGAGTCTTCCAACGTCATTTTTCTTTTTTCAAGATGGCTTTAGCTATTTGGGTTCCCTTATCCTTCCAAAGATATCTGATGATTGGCTTTCTCATTTCTGGAAAGAAGGTTGTTGGAATTCTGATTGGGAATACTTTGAATCCATAAATTGCTTTGGGTAGGATTGACATCTTAATGATATTTATTCTTCCAATCAATGAACATGCAATGCCCTTCCATTTATTTAGGTCTTCTTTGATTTCTTTTAGCAATGTTCTATAGTTTTCAGCCTAAAAGTCCTTTATATCCTTGGTTAGATTTATTCCTAGATATGTGATTTGTTTAGTGGCTATTGTGAATGGTTTTTTTTTTCCTCTTGATTTCTTCTTCAGATTGTTCATTGCTTTTACTTATAAACACTACTGATCTTGGGGTGTTGATCTTGTACCCTGCCACTTTGCTGAATTCATTTATTAGCTCTAGGAGCTTTGCTGTTGACTTTTCAGGATTTTTCAGTATATAAGATCATGTCACCTGAAATAGTAAGAGTTTTCCTTCTTCCTTCCAATTTGGATGCCTTTTCTTTCTTTTTCTTACCTAAATGCTCTGGCAAGAACTTCCAGTACAATGTGATGACAGTGGGCATCTTTGTCTTGTTTCTCATCTTAGATGGAAAGCTTTCAGGCTTTCACCATAAAGTAGGAAGTTAGCTATGGAGTTTTCATTTATACTCTTTATCATGTTAAGTTTCTTTCTATTCCTAGTGTTTTAAGTGTTTTTATCAAGAAAGGGTGCTTAATTTTGTCATGCCTTTTCTGCATCAATTGAAATGATCATACCTTCATTGTATTTATGTGGTTTATTACATTAACTGACCTCCTTATGTTGAACCAATTTTTCATACCAGGGTTAAATCTCACTTGATCATTTTGTTTAATTCTTTTAATATGTTGTTGGATTCGGTTTGCTAGTATTTTGTTGAGGATTTTTGCATCGATATTCGTAAGAGAAATTGGTCTGTAGTTTTCTTTTCTTGTGGTATCATTTTTTTAAAATAATAAACTTTACTTTTAAAGGTTTTAGATTACAGAAAAGTTACATTGAAAGTATAAGGCATTGCTACTAACAAAAGTCTATAGTTTACATTGTGTTTTACACTTAATTCCAATGCCCTAAAAATGTCCAATGCCCTATCTTCCACCTATTATTCCCTCTCCCTCCCTTTAGAATCTTATGGTATCTTTATCTGGCTTTGGTATGAAGGAGATGTTGGCCTCGCAAAATGAATTGGAGAGTGTTCCCTCCTCTTCAATTTTTTGGAAGAGTTTAAGCACGACTGGAGTTACTGGAGTTAAGTCTTCTTGGAATGTATGGTAAAATTCCCCTGTAAAGCTATGTGGTTTTTCTTTCTTGGAAGGTTTTTGATGATTGATTCAATCTCTTTACTTGTAACTAGTTTGTTGAGATCTTCTATGTTGTCTTGAGATGATGCAGGTAGTTTGTGTGTTTCTAAGAAATTGTACATTTCATCTACGTTTTCTAATTTATCAGCGTAGAGTTCAGAGTATCTTCTTATAATTCTTTGTATTTCAGCAGGGTCATTAGAAATTCATTTCTGATTTTAGTTATTTGTACCCTCTCTCTTCTTTCTCTATCAGTCTAGCTAAGGGGTTGTCAATTTTATATATTGTTTTAAAGAACCAACTTTTGGTTTTGATGATGCTCTCTATTGTTTTCTACTTCACTTATCTCCACTCATATCTTTATTTCCTTCCTTCTGCTCACTCTGGGTTTGTTTGCTCTTCATTCTCTAATTCTTCCAGTCTTGAGGTTAGGCCTCTCATTTGAAGTCCTCTATTTTAATGTCAGCATTTAGATCTATAATTTTCCTGTCAGCACTGCCTTTGCTGTATCGCATACATTTTGGTATGTTGTATTTTTATTTTCATTTGCCTCAAAATATTTCCTAATTTCGCTTGCAATATCCTTTTTTTTAAAGATTTATTTTTACTTATTTATATATCCCCCCTTGCTGCTTGTGCTGTGTTCATTTTTGCTTTGTGTTTTTCTGTGTCTGCTTATCTCCCCCTGCTGCATCAGCTCACTGCGCAGCGGCTTGCCTTCACCAGGAGGCCCCAGGGTTCGGTTCCTGGTAAACCATTGCCCAACCAATTGAGCCACAGCCAGTTCCCCTGCAATATCCTCTTTAATCCATTGGTTGCTTAAGAGTACATTGTTAAATTTACACATATTTGTGAAATTTTCCATTTTTCCGTTATTGATTTCTAGCTTCATTCCATTGTAGTCAGAGAATATACATGGTACGAGTTCAATATTTTTGAATTTATTGTGACTTTGGTGACCTAACATATTGGTCTATCTTGGAGAATGATTCATGTGCTCTCAAGAATAATATGTATTATTTTTGTAGGGAATTGTTCTATATATGTCTGTTAGGTCTAGGCTTAGAGTATCGTTCAAGTGTTGTATTTCCATATTGATCTTCTGACTAGATGTTCTATCTAATGTTGAAAGTGGAGTATTGAAGTCTCCAACTATTAACGTTAATCTGTCAATTTCTCCCTTCACATCTGTCTTTGCTTCATATATTTTGAAGCTCTGCTGTTAGGTGCATATATATTTATAACTGCTATATCTTCTTGTTGAATTGCCCCCTTTATAAGTATATAATGACCAACTTTGTCTCTCATAACCTTTTTTTCTTTTTTACCTAAAGTCCATTTTATCCAATATTAGTTTAGCTACCCCAGCTCTCTTTTGTTTCCTACTTGCATGGTATATTTTCTTCCATCCTTTCACTTTCATCCTACTTGAGTCTCCTGTAGACAGCATACAGTTGGTTCATGCTTTTAAAATTATTTATTTATTTTCATTAGAGAAGTTGTGGGCTTACAAAACTATCTTGCATTATGTCCAGAATTCCCACACATCACCCCTCCACCAAAACCTTACACTGTTGTGGAGCATTTGTTACAGATTATGAAAGGACATGATCAGACTATTACCACTAACTATGGTCTATAGTGTTCACTTGGTATATTTTTTTCATACACCCCCTAATATTAACACTATGTATTAGTATTGTACATTTGTTATAGTTCATGAGAGAACACTCTCATATTTGTACTGTTTTTTTTTGTTGTTGTTGTTACATATCCCCCCCCCTTTCCTGCTTGCTCTTGCTGTGTTCATTTTTGTGTTTTTCTGTGTCTTTGTTTCCCCCCGTTGCGGCGACGCGCAGAGACAGCTCACGGTGCAGGTGGCTTGCCCCATTCGTGGGCAGCTTTGCTCCGTTTACGGGCAACTTGCCCTGTCCGTGGTGGCTTGCCCTCTCAAGGCAGTCTGCCCGCTTGGAGAGGCCCCCGGGAACCGAACCAGGGGCCTCCCATGTGGTGAACCGGCGCCCTATCCACTGGGCTACAGCCGGCCCCCTGTACTGTTTTTTAATCCATTCTGCCAATCTCTGCCTTCTGACTGGAGAGTTTAACCCATTTACATTTAAAGTCACTACTGATAATGTAGGACATTCTTTGGCCATTTTGTTATTTAGCCTTTGTATTTCTTATACCTTTTTTCCCCTTCAATTCTTCCATTCACACCTACTTTTATATTTATTTGATTTTTTTGTATTGTACCATACTGAGTGACTTCTCTTTTTTATCTGGATATACTTTTCAGGTATTATCTTTGTGGTTACCACGGGGTTAAAAATTTTAATCCTAAATATCTAACAATCATATTTGGTTTGATACTAACTTAATTTCAAAAGCATACACATATACTTTTCCTATACCTCTCTATTCCCCCACCTTTTTCTGTACTTGTTCCCATTTATTTTTTATTTTTTATTATATATCCCCCCCTTTCTGCTTGTACTAGCTGTGTTCATTTTTTGCGTTCTTCTGTGTCTGCTTGTCTCCCTGCTGTTGCGGCGACCCGCTGAGTCAGCTCACCGTGCGGCAGCCTTGCCTGCTCGCGGGCGGCCTTGCCCTGCTCGCGGGGGCTTGCCCTGCCCGTGGCCACTTTGCCCTGCCCGTGGCTGCTTTTGCCCTGCCCGTGGCAGCTTTTGCTCTGCCCGCGGCAGCTTTTGCCCTATCATGGTGGCTTGCCTTCTCAAGGCGGTCTGCCCGCTCAAGGAGGCCCTCGGAACTGAACCCGGGGCCTCCCATGTGGTAAACTGCCGCCCTACCAACTGAGCTACAGCCAGCCCCCTTGTTCCCATTTATATTGCCATATATTGTATGTCCAATACAATAATCATTACTTTTTACACATCTGAATTTTAGCACATGTAGGAAGAAGTGGAGTTAATACCAAAGAATACACTACAACAATACTGGCATTTATAATTACCTAAACGGTCACCATTACTGAAGGTGTTTATTTCTTTATGCCACTTTGAACCACTGTCTAGTGTCCTTTACTTTAGTCTGAAGAAGCATTGCTTGTAGGGTGAGTCTAGTGGTGATGAACTCCTTCAGCTTCTGTTTATCTGAGAATGTCCTAATCTTAACCTCATTTTTGAAAGAAAATTTCACCAGATATAAAATTCTTGGTTGGCAGTTTTCTTCCTTCAGCACTTTAAGTTTTTCAATCCACTGCCTTCTGGCCTTCATTCTGCCTGATAAGAAACTGGCACTCAATCTCATTGAAACTCCTTTGTATATAACACATTGATTTTTTCCTGCATCTTTCAGAACTCTCTCTGTCCTTTGCATTTCATAGTATATGATGGGGTGTATTTTTTGTTGTTGTTGTTTATCATGCCTGGTGGTGTCTGGACTTCTTGGATGAGCATATTCACATCTTTTGCTAAGTTTGGGAAGTTCTCTGTCATTATTTCTTTGAATATTCCTTCTCCCTTCTCTCTTTCTTTTCCTTCTGGAATTCCCATAATACATATATTGGTAACTTGATGGTGCTCCAGAGGTGTCTTGGGCTATTTTTACTTTCTATAATTACTTTTTTTCTTTCTGTTCCTCAATCGGACTCATTTCAAGTGTTCTGTCTTCAAGTTCACTGATTATTTCTTCTGCCAGCTCCAATCTGCTCTTGAAACCCTCCTGGAAAATTTTCATTTCAGTTATTGCAGTCCTCAACTCCAATAGTTGTTTGGTTCCTTTCTAAAATTTATACCTCTTTACTAAGATTCTCGTACTGCACATTCATTGCTTCCTTGATATACTTTAGTTCTTTCTCTGTATTTTCCTTCATCTCCTAGAGCATTTTTAAGAAAAATGTTTAAAAGGCTCTGTTTAGCATGTCCACATTCTGGCTTCCTTGTCGGTGTTTTCTATATTTTCATCCTCTTCCTTTGGATGGTCCACAATTTCCTGTTTCTTTGTATTGTATTCTTTTGTTGCACACTGTACATTTTAATATTTTAAAATGTTAATTCTGGGATTTATTCCCTGTGATGTCTGTTTCTTGATTTTATACCTAGCTGGTGATAAGACAGATTTTCTTTAGCTTCAACCCTCCTAAAAGGAGGTCTGACCAAAGCAAATGCAGTATGGAGGGTTTTCCTTGTCTTTCTGGGCCTGTGTCTTGTCCTGGGCTTTTGCTTGTTAGTTGTTTTGGTGTTCCCCTGTTTACAGGAGTTTGGTTGTCCCCTCTGTTTCCCAATAGACAGACCTCTCTCTCCCAGGTATTTGAAGTCAGCACTCTTTTGCCCCAAATTGCCCACCTCTATAGTTCCTTATATTCCTTTCATTGTCTCAAGCTGCTTTTGCCAGATGGGCAAATTTCTGGGAGCAGGGAATGCTGGAGAGGACTTTCCCAAGTCAGTTTTTTCCAGCCAAAACTAGGCTAGGGACCTACATAGTACGTGCAGACAGCTCCAAAGTGCCCTGGGGGTACCAACAGGTTCTTCCATGGTTTCCCAAAGGTGAGTTTTCTTGGCCTGATCAGCAAATGAAGTCCTTTAACTGTCCCCCGCAGCCCTGAGGAAGCATAGTGTCTTTAAGTCTCCACTGCAGGCCTTTGTCTGGGGTGGGCTGAAACAACCGTCACTGCCACCTTTGACCAAGGCAGGTTGAAACACTGGCTGCCCTCAGTGCTGGGCTTCCAGCTATCTGAAACCATTCGTCAAAAGTTTGACCAGTTATAGGTCATGTCCACTCCTGGCCTAGGAGAAGCGGATTTTTGTGTCCCTTTGTGTCACCAGAGAGAAAGCCAGGGGCCGGAACCCATTGCAGCCTGCCATGAGTGTGGAGGATGGGCGCCAGTAACTGCACTGCTGAGAGAATTTAATGTTCTTTACCATAATTTATCAGCCCCTTCCTCCTGCTCTTCCCGGGACAGTGTACGATGTTCTACTGGCCTTCAGAGTTTCAAAGTATTTGTTCCAGACTGTTCTTGCCTGTTTGATAGTTGTTCTGGTGGAAGGACTGAGTATTGAGCACCCTACTTCACTATCTTCCCATAATCCCCCACTTTGGTCATTTATCAATGATGCATTTTTGCTTTTACTTAGTCATTCAACACATTTTACTGAGTATCTACTATGTATGAGGCTATACGGATATGGTGGGTAAGAAGATAAAATTCCTGCTCACACAGAATATAGAGTATAAGGCAAAGATTCACAACCATTCCTGAAGAAGATGTTATGGAAATAGGAACCTCTCAGCCTGGTGGTTAGGCTCAGTTGTGTTTAATTTTTTTCTTTTAGGGGGTACCAGGGATTGAACCCAGGACCTTGTATGTGTGAAGCAGGCACTCAAACACTGAGCTACACCCACTCTGTGCATTTAATTTTTTTAAGGCTTCATAAGCAATTCTGGGGCTCAGGGTTGAGAATCGCTGCTAAAACAAGTGTCTTCCCTGGTGTATATAAGGACTTAGCATAGTTGCTTACTACTCAATATACATTTGCTGCAACAATGAGTGAAAAACACATTATTGTTATCACTTAAGAGTCAGAAACTAAGGGTGAAAGAAGTTATCTTGCCCAGAAGTACATACTGCTAATAGCAAAGCCAGTCAGGAAAGCAAGAATCCAAATGAAGGCATTATGAGGCTTTCAAACCTGCCAAATGTGGATGCCTGACAGGAAAAGAATCCTAGACAGGATAGAGAAGGAGGCTGGAGCTGTGTGTGTCACAGAGGCTCTGAGCCCCAGAAGCCAAGGGTGAAGGGAGTCTGAAGGAACAAATCTCAAAAGAGCAGGCTCCCATTCACTGTCCCCACTCCCTTAACTGGTAGCTGTTTTTTTGTTTTCATTTATTTTTGCTTTTTTGGTATGATCTATTTTGACATTCAGAAAAGTATAAAGAATAATAAAACAAACACCCATGTATCATTCCCTTGCAAAACTTTATATTTTCATTGGAAATACACGTGTCCATAAATACATGTTTTTACATGTCAAATTTTATATAACTGGTACAGACTATTTTTACCACTGTGTACCTTGCCTTTTCCTGGGTGGTATATGATGTTCTACTGGCCTTCTAACTTGAGAATCTCCATGAAGCTCTAATTCACACACATAACTCTTTTTGTTCATTTTAAATCTCCATAGCAGTACTGTTATGAATAAACCAAAATTTATTCATTCATATTCTTGAGGCTGAATATTTAAGATATATATATATATTTTTTTAAGATTTATTTATTTTATTACATATCTCCCCTCCCCCCCGCTGCGGCGACCTGCCGAGACTGGTCACTGTGCAGGCGCGGCTTTCCCTGCTTGTGGGCGGCTTCTGCTTCCATTCACGGCCAGCTTTCAGTTCGCGGGTGGCTGGCTGCGCTCCATTCGCGGGCGACCTGCCCTGCCCGTGGCAGCTTTTGCCCTGTCCGTGGCAGCTTTTTGCCCTGCCCACGGCGGCTCTGGCCCACCCATGGTGGCTTGCCATTCTCAAGGCGGCCTGCCTGCTAGGAGAGGTCCCCGGGAACCGAACCCAGGGCCTCCCATGTGGTATGCCGATGCCCTATCCACTGGGCTATCCAGCCGGCCCCTCTTTTTTATTTTTTAGTTGCAAACTGGGCTGCAGTGCCCATTACAGTACATGTGCTTCCCAGCACTCTGCTAAGTTCTAAGGGATGTATCACCAGCATTGGTGGGCTGAAGGGTATATAGATCTTCAGCTTCACTACATGTTCTTCCAAGTGGACAAAGTAACTTACACATCCCCAAAACATGCATAAAAGTTCCCACCACTCCATCTCTTATTTAATACCCAGGTTTTTTTTTTTTTTTCCTGAGGTACTGGAGGCTGAACACGGGACCTCGTATATGGGAGGCCAGTACTCAACCACGTAGCTTCCCTGAGTTGGTTTTATCATTTGTTTTGCATGTTGTTTGTTTTTTTCAGGAGGCACCAGGAACCAAACCTGGAACCTCCCATGTGGGAAGTATGCACTCAGTTGCTTGAGCCACATCCACTCCATTAATACATTTTAATCCTTGCCAGTCTGATGGATGTGAAGTCAATGGCACCTTGTAATTCTCATTTTAGTTTACTGGTGAAATGCATTTTTTCATGTTAACTGGCTCTTTGGGTTTCTATTTTCATTCTTTCTTTTTTTTTTTATTACACATCCCCCCGCCCCTTTCTGCTTGCTCTTGCTGTATGTCCATTCTTCTGTGTTTTTTTCTATGTCTGCTTCTTGTCTCTCCCCCATCTTTGCAGCGACGCGCCGAGTCGGCCCTCTGCGGCGGCGGCTCCCACCGTTCGTGGGTGGCTCCATTCCGTTTTCATGGGCGGCTCCGCCCATGTTTTGTGGGCAGCAGTCCTCCATGTTTTTGCGGGCTGCCCGGCTTCCGCGCTTCGCAGGCGGCAGCTCCGTTTTTCACGGGTGACTTTGCCATGCCCGTGGGGGTTCTGCCCTGCCTGTGGCAGCTTTTTGCCTTGCCCACGGCGGCTTTGCCCCGCCCACGGCGGCTTGCCTTTCTCAAGGCCATCTGCCCGCTCGGAGAGGTCCCCGGGAATCAAACCCGGGGCCTCCCATGTGGTACACCGGCGCTCTTATCCACTGAGCTATTTAGCCGGGCCCTGGGTTTCTATTTTCTACTGGGAAATTAAACTTTTCCATAATTTGAAGGGGTTCTTATATATTATAGGTATTAATTTGTTATGTGTTATGTATGTTCAGGGTGATGTTAAAATTATTAAACAACAAGAATGACATATATAGGTTGCACCCGTCTGTGCCGTGCACTAACTAACCCTTTAGTGATGATCCCTGGATCATAGGGAATTGGGGGGTGGGGACTAGCAAGGTGGTAGTTAGGGATAAGCACATAGAAGTGTTTCTAAGTATTAAAGTATTTTAATGACCAGTTTGACCATTCCAATCTTGCTAAATGAAGATATCTGCCCTTTATATGCTGCAAATATTTCTCCCAGATAATTAACTAACTTTTAGTTTTGTTTGTGGTGCTTTACTTTGCAGAAGTTTTAAATTGTGATAATCATCAACCTTTTCCTTTACAGGAAAAGGTTTTTTGCTTCTTCTTTAAGGTCCGGCCACAAAATTGTATACATTTTATGTTTTCTTCTAATATTTTATAATTTTAGTTTATTTTAATGTAGCTGAGATTTTTAAACTTATTTCAAAAAAGTTTCAGAAACAAAGTATGCAGTAAATTATAATGAACCTCCACAAACCCAATAATACTCAATTTAAACAATTATCAATACTCTGCCATTTTTATTTCATCTATACTTCTACCTAGTCCCCACCACCAATAAATTTTTAAAAATTTTTTATTGCAGTAACATATATACAAATTAAAATTTCCCATTTTAACCATTTTCATGTGTACAATACAGTGGTATTAATTACATTCACATTACTATGCTGCCCTCACCAATACTGATTACCCCAACTTTTTAAATCATCTCAAAGAGAAACTCTGTACCCATTAAGCAACAATTTCCTCTTCCCCTCCCCCTCCCACTACCTCACTTCCCAGTAACCTACAATCTACTATCTGTCTCTATGAAATTATTCTAGATATTTCATTTAAGTGAGACCATACAATATCTGTCCTTGTGTGTCTGGCTTCTTTCATTCAGCATGTCTTCAAGGCTCATCCATGTTGTAGCATGTATCATAAGTTCAGTCCATTTCATGTGCTTATTGGCCATCCATGTATCTTCTTTGGAGAAATATCTATTGAAATCCTTTGCCTGTTTTTTAATTGGGTTATTTGTCTTTTTGTTCTTGTGTTGTAGCGGTTCTTTATGTATTCTGGATATTAAACCCTTATCAGATATATGGTTAGCAATTATTTTCTCCCATTCTGTAGGCTGTCTTTTCACTTTCTTAGTAAGTGACTTACAAGTTTTTCATTTTGATGAAGTCCATTTTATCTACATTTCCTTTATTGCTCATGTTTTTGGTGTCATACTTAAGAAATCACTACCAAACCCAAGTTTATGAAGGCTCCTCTCTGTGTTTTAAGAGTTTTATGGTTTTAGCTGTTAAGTGTTAGGTCCTTGATCCATTTAGTTTTTGTATATGGTGTGTGGTAGGAGTCTACCTACTCTTTTGCATGTGGCTATCCAGTTTCCCCAGTGCCATTCTTTCCCCAATAATGTACTTGGCACCCTTGTCAAAAATCATTTGGTCAAAGGATATGGGTTTATTTCTGAACTCTCAATTCTATTTCACTGGCCTATATGTCTATCTTTGTGATGGTTTAGAACTATGTACCCCAGAAAAACATGTTCTTAAATGTAATCCATTCCTGTGGGTGTGAACCCATTGTAAGTGGGACCTTTTAAATTTTTTTGGTAGGACCTTTTGATGAGGTTACTTCAGTTAAGGTGTGGCCCACTTCAAACAGGATGGGTCTTAATCCTATTACTGGAGTCTTTTATAAGCAGAATGAAATTCAGACAGAGAAAGTCACAGAGGGAGCAACCAGAAGCTGCTCAATGGAACCCAAAGAGAAGGGAGGGACCAGGAGATGCCACCTGGTTGCCATGTGACAAGCTAAGGACCAAGGATCGTCAGCAGCCAGCCCCAGAATGCCAGTCTTCAGGGAGAAAGTATCTCCTTGATGATGCCTTGATCTGGACATCCTCACAGCCTCAATTGTAAGCTAATCAATTCCCACTGTTTAAAGCCAACCCATTTCATGGTAACAGCTTTAAGCCACCTAGAAAACTAAAACAAGTACTACCAAGAATCATTAAAAATAGATTTTATGGCTCTCTGAAAGTGCTTATTAGAAATATAAGTAGTTTTTCCCAAGTTAGTCTTTCTCAGCCAGAACAAGGTCAGAGACCGACAAAAAAGAGCTCTGGCTGGCTCCAAACTTCTCTGGGGAGGGGCCAGGAAAGGCGCCAGAAGTTTCTTCCATGTTCCTCAAAGCTGCATTTTTTTTTTTTATTATACATACCCCCTTCTGCTTGTTCTTGCTGTGTTCATTTTTCTTTTGCATTCCTCTGTGTCTGCTTGTCTCCCCCTGCTGGGGCGACCCACCGAGTCAGCTCACCCACACAGCGGCCAGCCTGCTCGCGGGGGCTCGCCCTTGCTCGTGGGGGCTCGCCTTTTGCCCACGGGGGATTGCCCTGCCCTCAGCAGCATGCCCAGCCCATGGCGGCGTGCCCCGCCTGCAGCAGCTTGCCTTCTTGAGGCAGTCTGCCCTACCAACTGGGCTACAGCCAGCCCCCTGCATTTTCTTGACATGGCCGTTGGCCAGAAAATGCAGTCTTTCAACTGTCCTCCACAGCTCTGAGGAAGTGTACCTTTTTAAAGTCTCCTCTGCCACCTGTCTGAGGCAGGTTAGAACAATGGCCACACTGAAGAGCTGGGTCCTAAGTGATGCAAAGTTGCTAATCAAAAGCAGTGATCAGTGACTGGCCCACACTACCCCCAGATCTGGGGGAACTGGATGTATATGTCCCTTTTTGGCACCAACAAGCTATGTCAGGGATTGGGCCCCACTGCTGCAATAAGAATTGGGAATGGGGGGTGGTAACCACCTTGCAGAGAGAGCAATTAACTGGTATTTACTGTAATTTACCACCTCTTCTTCCTGCTGTTCCCTGGAT
>PVKH010008830.1:0-19222 GCA_004027955.1 Chaetophractus vellerosus | reverse complement strand
CCTAGGACTATGTAGTATAACAACAGTACTCGGTTGACAACTGAAAAGCTATACACCTTCCCAACCCAGATAAAAATGACAACAAAAAGCAGCAAAACACACTCTGGAAATTAGCCAATGCTTAGTATCTTGGATTTATTTATTAATTGCAGTGCAAGTCCCATTTTATATTACAAAGTACATGTGATCTAATAACACATAATAGATTCTCTTGATAACACTTGAATTTAATCATAAAATCATGATCTGTTCCCCTTCTCCCCCAACATTGGTATCATTTCTCTTCTTCCACAGGTTCTTGGCAAAATTCTCCAAGCACATTAGGTGCATTAATCAACATTTACAGAGTGAATGAATGGGATGAAAAGAGTGTTAGAATTATTTTTATTGATTTGGATGACAAAGCGAATCCTTCAGAGAGGGTAGGTAGTGTAAACATCTCTAAAAATGCCTGCAAGGTAGTTCTCAGAAGCTGAAATGCAGTCCTTGAAAATGCCTTTTCATTTTGGAGCTGATGTGAGGTTTGTTTGGAAATCTCTCTATCAACTTATTCAATTTCATGGGAGATAAACTCCCAGACTCTCCCAGGGTGTCCTGGATTGATCTCATTCTTGTGAGCTTTCTCAGCCTTAGAAGCACAATTGAAGAAGTCCTGGATCTTTTTTCTGAATGCTTCGTGGTGGAATTCATTCTGCTTCCAGGAGGCCATCATCACCAACATCTCTGTTACACAGGTCGCCTCACACTTCTTCAGGCGACGCTCCCTGAGGCAGTTAGGTAGGCTTGAGGCAGTTAGGTAGGCTGAGGGGCTTGCTGGGCTTCAGTACATCCCCGCAGCTTCGGCGTCGCCGTTGTGCACCGAGCCCCCGGCAGCCTCTGCGGTATGGTGCGCAACTCGGCGGTGATGGACTTTCAGTGGCCCACTCATGGGTACTTTCTTCTTAAATCATTATGTTCTCAACTTACAGAGGCCACGAGATTTCCAAAATATGAGGGTAAGCATTATATTTTTTCCCTTTAAATAGTTGTTGACTCTGTCATAAAGTGAATTAATGGAAAACAGAATGGTCAGATTTTTGTGTGTCAGAATCATTACTACTAAATTTCAAGCCTTTTTACTTACTGAGTCAATTTTTGTATGTTCAGGTAAACTTCTTTGAGCTTCAATTATCTAGTATCCAATAGAAAGCTAATAAAACATTTTATATAGTATTACTGCAATGATGGAAGTATTTCTATTCTGGAATTGCTGCTCCCCGGGCTCTTCACATGCCTGGTTCTTGCAGTCTTCTTGTCTCAGTTCATCTGAGAGTTTTCACAAGGAAACCAACTAAAGTAGCACCCCAGACTCCTGACGCTCCACCCCACACACAAGCCACTAGTCGACACATTGCTTTTGGCCTGCCATTCAAAGCATCTGCATTATATGTCAGGTTAATATCTGTCTATGGTTTATTTTCTGCTACTGCATCCACCACAAACTAGATGTATGTAATTTAAGGTCTGAAAACATGTACTTAGGTGCATCCCCATCACCTACAGCAATGCCTGACATACTTATGTAATGAGCTGCACATAAGTAAACATTGAAATTATTTTCCTTCATTTCAATGACCTTCCTGAGACTTAACCTGTAGGCCCTAGCACAGTTTTAGGCATACTTCTAAGTACTAAAAAGTAGTTATTGATTTGAATTACTGAACAATTTAATCATTTATCTATAATGACTTGAAATTTCCCATACATTCTCCAAAGTTAAACCACAAAGCAGGAGTCTGAAATCATTTTCAGAAGAACTACATAAATTCTGGTAGCTTATTGTCACTATCCAATCACATTTTATTTTTAAATAACATATCACTAAAGTTGCTGGTTGGTAATAGAATTTTATATGTAAAATATGCTTACCTCCCACAATCACATGACTGTAAAACTCCTGACTTGAGCTATTGATTCAGTCAGCAGCAAAACCTTTTGCTCAGAATTGGTGCTGTTATGAGCAGCATATCTCCCTCTGAAAACATGATTATAATAATTGAATAGGTATCAGGAATGGTAAACACCGCTCATATCAATTCATCAAATTGGTTTAATCACCTGTGTTCACACATTTTCAGCTACTCTGCTCCAACCTTCAGGAATAGGGGCTAGTATTTGGTATTTGGTACCTGGAATAAAAATTACATAGGAAAATTTATATTTTCTCTTACATTTGAGGAAGAAGACTTTTCTGAGGATAATGATCACATAAGTAATATGGCATTCTTCATACTGGAAAGCTTTAATTATAAACTGCCTCCAATTTCCCTTTGGGGTACCTAAATTGTCTTCTAAGTCAATTATGCCATTTGGAAAAAAAATAGTTTTATAATATAATGTAAAGTAGGTTTCACTATAGATTATAGTCAAATATTTTATTTGAAAAGCATATAAAATGGGGAATTTCATATAAGTATGATATGGATTAGATTATAAACAACCTAAATTAAAATAATCTGAGGAGGTTAATAAAACTCAGAAGTCCAGTGACCCCACATTCTAGAACAACTGACTCAGTAAAATCTGAAGAGTGCATGAGAAATCTACATTTATAACAAGATCTCTGAAAAATATGTTCCATATTCATGTTTGATAAACCGTGGAAAAGTATATATAAGTAAATATTTCATCTAAAGTTTAGTGCAAATTAAGTGCTGTTTGTTGAATGAGAGGGAATTTATAGCAGATATGAAGCAAAATTTTGAATTAGAATGTAATAAAATAAACAAGTATCCTTAGTTCTAAAGAACAGAAATCTTTATTAAGGTTTAATATCAAATGTCTAGTTATATATTATACAATAGTAAAATTTGCCTACCATGTTATAAAGAAGCACATTTCTTTTTTGTTTACCTTGTGAAAACTGATGGAAACAATTGATATTTTAAAAAAAAGAAAAAGGTGTACAGTCTACATTTAATATTGTGTCATTATTAGAAATAATTGCAAAAATAATTTATGGGAATTCTGGTTCTGATTAAGGTGGAGTAAACAAAATATCCACCTTAAAACCCTAAACACAAATGCAAAGCAACAACCAAAAATCTCTGAGACCTGGCTAAAAGAAGGCACACAGTTTAGGGAGCTCAAGACTCTAAGGACAACCTAGAAATATGTTTCCAGTAGCCATTTTCTGCATCCTAAATATTCTGGCTTGGGTTCTGGAGTATCTCAAAGCTGGAACTACAAATGGGGTACAGATGGGATAAACTCCATGAGAAGCCTTCTTTCTCTGTAGAGAAGACTGACAGCAGTGGCTCTGTAAAGTAAAGACCTTTTGAATTACCAGTGCCAGCCACAAAATGGCAGCTGCATCAACAGCAAGGCTTTTGGGCACTGGCAAAGAAGCAGCAGACCGCAGCTCCCTACTGACATGGGATGGGCAATCCTGAAACATTTGTTTCCTGAATGCCTGCAAAGAAATGTCACTGCCTCTCACCCAAGCACCCCTGAAATTGCAAAGGCAGCTCCCATAGAGTAGAAGGGTCTTTTTTGCTTTTTCTTTCTCTTTTTTTTTTTTTGTTTTTTCATTCTCCTTGATCTATGTAGGTAGAAGCACATGCTGGTAACAGCATATCAAAGGTTTAAGAATTCATCTATGGTATCTACTGCTGCTTGCCTCCCATAAAGGCTATTGGGAGGTATACGTGTGGAACAAAAAAGAATAGTATTTCAGTCTTTAAAAAAAATAAAATAATATAAACAATTTTGAAAGCATTGGAATCATAGCCCACAGAAAACAGATCAGACCTAGGGATCTGAACCCTATCAAGTGGACTGCCTTCTGAAACAAACCAAAAACTACATCAACATTCCTTTAGAGCAGGGGTTCTTAACCTTTTTTGTTCCACAGACCCCTTTGCCATTCAGTTGAAAACCACAGACCCCTTCTCAGAATGTATCGGCAGATAGAATTATGACACTCAGCATTGACATGACTTTAAATTAAATTTTAAGATTATTCAAAATTACATTTTTTAACTTTCCCAAAATTTCGGTACCTGATAACCTAACACGGTTCAACATCTGTTCAAACAGTCATTTTTGGCAAACATTTAGAAATTCGAGTTATCCCATGGTGTCATAAAACCATCTCTATCATCCTTACCAATAGGAACTCTTAACCAGGGTTTCTGTGGGCTTGAATTGCAGAAAATCAACTTACTATCTTTATTTTCTCAGTCCTCTAACTGAAATCTAGCATTTCTTTCACTTATAAATGTATGCAATAAATTACTGTAACATTCACCTGACTGGCAAAGGGGTCCATGAAACAAAAATGTTAAGAACCCCTACCTTAGAGGATATTTTTACAGGCTCCAGAGTTTCATTCTAAAGAATTGAAAATTTCCATGATACAGTCTAAGATTCCCTGACAAACAAAGAACGAAAAAAGCCTAATCCACTCTCAAGGTAAAAGCCAATGAACAGGTGCTCATATAAAGTGACCCAAATGTTCATACTATCAAAGATTGTAAAAGAGTCATTATTACCATGGCCTAAGAAATAGCAACAAACCTCAGAACATATGAAATGATAAATATTTTCTGAATAGGTATAGAAGCCATAAATAAGAACCAAATGGAGATTCTAGAACTGAAAAGCACAATAACAAAGAAAAAAAATTCACTGGGGTGAGGGAAGAACTCAATTTGGAGATTGTAGAGGAAAAAGTCAGTGAACTTGATGATCCATCAATAGAAAATAGCCAATTTGAACAATAAGGAAAAAAATTAGTTATAAAAACAAAGGCACCCCGTGACCTCTGGGACAATATCAAATGGTCAATATTCATGTGTTTGGAGTACTAGAAAGAAAGAAAAAGAGATAAGTGCAGAAAAAAATATTTGAAGAAATAATGACTTAAAAATTTCCAAATTTGACGAAAGACATATTTTCACATCCAAGAATTTTAATGAACTCCAAATTGATGTCAAATAAAACACATCCAGACACATCATAATCAAAGTGCTGAAAATCAATGAAAAAGAAAAGGTCTTGAAAGCAGCCAGAAAAAAACCAATACATTACACAGAGGGGAATACTTATTTGGATGAATATGGATTTTTCACTGGAAACTGAAAAAAGTGTCAACCATTTTTAAAGGGCCAAACAGAAAGAAGTGTCAACCTAGAATTTTTTTTCAGCAAATATATCCTTCAGGAGTGAAAGTGAGAAAGTAATTATCAGATGATGGAAAATGAAAAAATTTTTTGCCAAAAGACCTGCTTTAAAAATACTAAAGAAAGTTCTTCAAGTAGAAGGGAAATTATAATAGTAGAAAACTTGGAACATCAGGAATGAAGAAAAAGCCACTTAAAAGGCATCCTTTAAAAATTTATACTCACATATATACATTATAATGCAAAAAAATATCAGTTCCAGTATACAATTAGCTAATTTATGCTGGTTTGATTTCGTAGGCAGGAAGAATAAGGAAGAAACCAGAATAACTGCTTTTTTCCTGAGAAAAATATAGCCTATCAGATTAATGTTATTATTTGTATTAGGTTTCTTTAGGAAACAGAACCAACAGGTGATATCTGTGATTATTATGAGATTTTATAAAATTGTCTCACTCAACCATGGGGATGCATTAAGTCCAAATTTCATAGAGCAGGCTGTAAGCCAGGAGCTCTGACGAAAGTCCCCGATGAAGCCACCAGGATAAGTGTCTGTCTGAAGTAAAGATGGCAATTCTCCCTTCAAACTGCTGAGATGACTTTACTTTTTAAGGTCTTCAACTATTGAATGAGACATCTCTCATTGCTGGAGGCAGTCTCCTCAGTTGATTGTAGATGTAATCAGCAACAGAGGCAATCAAATCACTGATGATTTAAGTCCACGAAATGTCATCACAGTAACAATTAAGGCAGTGCTTGCTTGACCAAACAATTGGGGCACCATTACTTACCCAAGTTGACACATGAGTCTAACCGTCACACTCTTTATTACGAAAGCAGTACGTGACTTGAAAACAATGTTGGAAATTTATTCACTTAAGAAAAAGTTTGATAATTGAGAATGTCATTTCAATAACGTGTTTACAGGAGGTATAGCTATCTAAATATGATTTTTCATCCTTGCCTATTTGTTCTTTGCTGTCTCCTGTGTACTTATAGGGTCAACAGAAGAAAACAAGGAGGAAAAATAAGCATACAGTTTATTTATATCTAATTTTAGAAAAAATAGATTGTCAGAATAAATGTCTATATTTAAAACACTTTGATATTAATGAGAAAAATTCTGGAGTAGTAAAATACACAATGTACTTGGTATTGTACATGTACAGGAGATTTGAATCAAAATAGGGGCCAAATATGAAACCACCTGGGGATTTTAGTAAAAGTCTGGTTCAAAATTGTGCCAATAGGTTACATTTTTTAAAATCCTCACCAAGAAGAAAATTAAATAAGGAAATGTATATGAGAGGACTTTGTAAACTAAAGTTCTATGAAACAACAGTAAAATAAATATATATATATATATTGTTTTTCCATTTCTCCTAAATTCAGTTGTCTCCATTTCTTTGTAGTTTTATTTTTAAGTGGAAAATGATTGTGGAAGGAGAATAAAATTATTATATTGCTACATTGCAAATGCATTTGCCTTATAGTAAAAAAATAGAACACTTGCCACACTAAAACTCTAGTTTAGTGTTTCCTTATCTGAGAAAAAAATTACAAATTTGATATAGCATTAGTACATTGAGAATAAGTAAATGTCTTGACTCAGAGCTGTGTTTTTGCCTTTTGAAAAGCAAAGCATTATTTTTATTTAAAAGTCAAGATAAGTATTCCACTTGATTAACAGACAAATTTAAATATTTCATGTTTCAGATTTTAGTTGGAATGTTTGGAATGAAGATAGAGAATGAATAGACATGTGCTATCACTTAAGTGGTCTCATAAATCCAGTGCTTGGAATGCCCTTTATTTTCTCATATTCTTTAAAAATCTATAATTAGGGTATAATGCTTATAAATAAGTAAAGGGTACTGAGTAAAAGTATCATGAATTGAATAATCTGAATCCCCATAGGCATGTTTAATTAAGCAAAAGAAAATATCATAGCGTGCTGTTAAGTTTTATTGTTCTGCTTTGTTAGATACTAAAATTAAATTCTATAAACTGTACAAAAATCATAAGATTACAGATATATATATGTATATATCCATTATTAATATGTTAGCAATCAGTTTATTCAAATGTTAGGGCTGGCATTTGGGCTGGTTTTGCCTTATAAGGGCCAGGTGATATTACCATACTTCTTTCCACAACAATTATACGGGTTGTTAGTAACATTAGCCCACCAAAAGTGTTAACAATTACCATACCAAATCTTGTTAATGTCAGTGGCTAACTGTTAATGTTTCTCCATTTTCTTGCCAATTCATAACAAACAAGAACAAAAATCAATGCTAACAATTGCACTTATAATCTCATATACTTGAAGGTATGGAATAGATTTTAAATTCACCATGTTTGAAATATTTCCTATCACTCTCATATTTTCCCTTGTTTTACCTAGAGTTGAGAATAATATTTATGCTGAAGTTATCTTAAATGATTTTGCCTTTATATCTATCTAGGAGTAACAGGATATCCACAGGTTTTAGCTAAGTTGTGAAACAAACCAAAACAAAATATATCTGATAGTTTTGGGTGTTTTTTTTTTCCACTCTGGTCTGCAAAATTTGTCTTCCATGGACACATTGCTAATTCTATTAGAGAAAGAAGTTATTTGCAGTTTCTTGACTTTATAAATTTGTACAGGGTTCCAGTTGCTCCTTACTGAATCCTCTGGTTTTCTCATACTTTCATGCCAAGCAGTGAAAGACAAAGAAACAGTTACACAGTGAACAAACCTTAAGTATACTTGGACTTATTTATGAATGCTTTCTTCCAGTTATCAAGCATTTTAGTATTTTGACTTAATTCCATAATGGCAGTAATGGTGGTGATCAGCTTATATTTAGTATTTAAAATTATCATGCAGAAATTGTGTTTTTACTTCTATTATAGATGTGATTGCCAAATATGTCAAATAATTATATTTTCAACATTTATTTAATTTTTCTCTTTGGAGAATCTCTAATAGGGTTCCAAATTCACAACCAAATATAATTATGTATCAGCATGCTTCAGTTGATTTTTTTCCATTCACAGTTGAAAATATCATGTTTTAAGCAGTGAAAAGAATACTTTAAAACAAAGGTCTAAATTTTTGTCCCTTTATGATAATAATGAATGTTTATATCTGTGCTATTTTCAAAGCTTTCAGTAAAAGCTCACAGCGTAGATTCTGCTCTTTTCATTGGCTTTTCCCTCTGTCCAGTAAAACTATGCAATAGTGTTACCAGCATGCATTAAAAGTAAATATCTATATTAGGTACAGAGAAAATTATAGGCTTTTAGACTTTGAAGGAAACTCAGAGAACACTTAGCACTGTAATCCTTAATCTTTTAAAATATATATATATATATTTCTTTAAGAGTTTAATGAAAGTTATGGACCTACTCTAGAGAGAAATGCAACTGTGGGCATTCTTTTTGCTAGTATTAATCAACTGCTTGTATGTGCCAGAGACTATATGAGGCACTAGTAAACAAACACAGACCTGTCTAGTAGAATATTTAATCTTGTGGGAAAGAGAAGCATTAATCAAATAATCCCACATATATTGTTTTTAAAAAAATAAGGCCTGTCAACTAAAATTTTACAGGAAGCTTCAACATCTGTTGAATCCATGCAGTCCAATATTAATAGTTTTACACTATTAGAGGTTTTAAGAAAATCAAGGCAGAGTTGTGAGGGAAGTTAAACATGGGAAGGGATGTTGGAAAGTCTTTCAGACAAAAGAAACAACATTTGCAGAAGCATTAAGGTAATAGGAAGACATGGCAGGAAATGAAAGAAGTTCAATGTGATGGAAATGCTGACTGCAAAGGGGAAATGGAATGAGGAGAAACTGAACTGGTACATGGGGATTGATGCTAGAAAATTTAAGTCATTAACCATTTCAGATTTTTTCTATTTACAATGGGAAACCATTTAATGAATTTTTTTGAGGAAAAAAAAGGAAACCATAGAATTCCATTAACTTAGATATCACTAAATTCATTCAATATTTTTATTAAGTGTCTACTATGTCAAAGCCACTATGTTAGATTAGAAGATATAATTATGACATAAGATTAAAAAGGGGGAGCTCCAGTGGCACAACCGGTTAGCGTGTGGTACTTATAAGATTAAAAAGGATTGGAAAAATCACAAGAAACCCATTTGAGAAAGATTACTGTATCAACAGGAGGAATAATTAGGAGCATAAAAACTGAAGAATTGATGGCAAATTTAGTAAATATTTAAATACTGCAGATAAAGAGTGATGAATGTCTGAATTAAATGGAGGACAGAAGAGATTTAAAATATATTAGAGATATAAAACTTCTATTTCCTGATTGACATTTACACTAAAAACAAGCAGTTAATTAAAATTGTAATATAGATAGATAGTTTTGTTTAAGTAAGGCAAAAAAGTAAATGAGGGACACTAAAGAGGTAAGTGGTGATTCCAAGACATTTGCCAAACAAGTTGAACTTAAGCACCTTATGACATTATTTTTCAAGACTGAGTCTAGGGATAAAAAGGACAAAGTCCGGGAGGGACAGAATACCACTCAACAGTAGGAAGCTAATAGGAGTAATAAGAGGGTTTCTTCTTAAATATGGAACCACAAGATACATCATGTTTAGCATAAGGAAAAACTATATATAAACCCCCTCTACCACAACCACCTTCACACTAAATAAAGGATTGCAAAGATAGACTAGAGATATAAAGAGAAAATAACCTCCCCAGAGATTTTGTAAACAAAGCTAGCCACATACAAGTTTCCAGGCTGAAATCATATATCATTTCATGGTCTGAAAAATACTCAAGCCAAATTCATGGTAAAAATGATTCCTTTCTAGAAAAGGCAAATAGGCATGAGAGAGAAGTAAATATAAGTCCTCTCTAGAAGAAGCTATCTTTGAACCAGTCCTCATTGTATTCTCACTGACAACATTTCAGGAAATATAGGCTTATAGAAAAATATCAGAATCCAACAAATAAAAAGTGTCCATATGCTACACAGAGAAGAACCTGCCAAGGCTTCAGATATTGGAATAATCACACTTGGAATATAAAATAATTATGTAAAATATAGTTAAATAAAAAAAGAATCAGTTAATAATATGAGAAAAAATGAAAGAGTATAAAATGGCTATGCCAGTTTGAAAAAGGAATAACTACAAAGTACAAATATTATAATGAAATAAATTAGATTTCTCTAACAGACTAGATATATAAGACAGAATAAGTAAACAAAAAATAGGGTTGAAGATCTCTCTGAGAATGCACCTCAGAAAGAAAAAAGGATGGGAAAAATGAAAAATGAAGAGCCAAGATATTACTCATAGTGTAAGAAGTTCTTATATGTGCCTAATCAGAATTCTGGAGAGAGAAGAAATGAAAGAGAAGAGAGGAAATTATGTAGAAGAAAGATTTGAAGGTGATTTTGAAAACTAATGAAGACTCTAATCTATATATTTAGGAAAAAATAAGTAATCCCAAACCAGATTATTCAGAATATTCACAACTAGATTTACCAATACAAAATAGTATGCAAAAGAAACATTTGTGACCCAAATAGCAGTCATTGAGAAAAGACAGATCCATTAAAATGAATGAGAGTCTGATATTGATCTCTCATTTATAACAAGGGAAACAAATTGTTGTTGGAATAATATCTTTATCACCATGAGAAAACTTAAAGTCAACTTAGAATTGTATATTTGTGAATTATCCTTCAAGAGGATATAAAACATTTTCATGTAAAGAAAGATTGAAATTTCCTCAGTTTTCCAGTTGAAAAATAGACTCCTAAACCAGGTTAAAAAAAAATCCAGCTCTGTGTTGTTTAAACAGATACATCAAAAGAAGGCTATAGAAAAGTTGAAAATTAAAGGCTCAAAGGCCATATATTAGACAAATAAAGTTCAAAAATGTCTTACTTGTAGTCACATCAGAACAAATAGACTTTATAAAGTACAACAATTACTGAAATAAACTGATTGTTATGTAATGATAAACCACTCAAGTTAGCAAAATGACATAAAAAATCTAAATTTGTTCAAACAAAATATCCTCAAAATCTATAAAGTGGAAAATATAAACAAGGTGAAATAGAAAACCTGCCCACAATGTAGTATTATTTTCTATTAATCTCTCAGTAATTTATAGAATAAGTAGATTAACATTTTTAAAAAGACTTGATATTTGAAAAGCATAATTACAAAGCTTATGTAATTAAAGTATGTATAGAATATTATATTCCATAATTGAAGAATGTATGATTTTCTCCCATACATAATATAACCATGAAATTAGCATGTAAAAGTAGGATATGATATTAGCCTTAATAAATTTCAAAGAATTGATAATGTATATACATTTTCTGTGATGAAGGAACCAAGGATCTCCAGTAGCTAGCCCGAGAACACCACAGTCTTCAGGAAGAAAGCATTGCCTTGGTTTGGACATTTTCCCAGCATCAGAACTGCAAGCAAATATATTTCCCCTGTTAAACTGAGCCAAAGGCATTTGCTTGAGTAGCCTAGGAAACTAAAACAATGTGGGATGACATAGAACACTAAAGTGCTGATATTAATGAGACTAATGATACCAATAATGGGTGAGGATGTAAAATACTTGGAACTTTTTTCCTTTTGTGGAGTGTAAGTTTTAACAAACGGTTTGTGAAACTAACTGGCAGTATCTACTAAGGCTACACACACCTCTATCAATGATCCAGTAATTCCACTCAGAGGTGCATACCCAAGAGAAATGAGTGCAGAGCTCTGCAAGAGGACATGTCATGAATCTTTACAGCAGCTTTTATTCGACGTAGCTAAAATTGGGAAAAGCAAATGTCCTTCAATAGAGGAATGGATATATAAATTTGTTATGTGTTCATTCGCTAGGATCCTGCACAACAATAAAGCAACCCAACCACATGGATGAATCTGAAAGACACAGTATTACACAAAAGAAGCCAAACACAGAAAGTACATGAGGTCTGGTTTCACAAATATAAACGCCAATAATAGGCAAAATAATCTATGATGATGAACATCATAGAAGTGGTTGACTTCTTGCATAGGTATGTTGACTTGAACAGTCACAGTGGAGTTTTTTGACAGTATGAGAAATTTTCTTGAACTGAGTGGTGGATCCATGATCTGCGTGGTGAAAGTTATATAAATACATACACAAATACATACATACATACGTACATATACAAATTATCTGAGAAGTACATTGTACACTTCAGATTTATGTACTTTACTGCATGGATATTATAGCTCACTGAAAAATTTAAAAATGTGGAGTGTAGTTAAGCCATATTAAAGTGAAATGAAACGTTCAAAAGTTATGAAATGAAATATTGAAAATTAATTAATGCCTCAACTTAATAAATGCAAAATGTATGCAATAATAAAACCAAGTTCAATAGAAGAAAAGAAATGTCAAAGAGCAGACATCAATGAGAAGGAAAATATATAATAGAATGAATGAACAGCACAAAGGCTGGTCCTATAAAAAGCCTCATAAAATTCATCAACTTCTTGGAAACCTGAGCAAGAAAAACAAATTAAAAAGCAAAAAATAAATGATATTAGAAAGTAAATAGATGCATAACTGTAGATGCTGCAAACATGTAAAAGATGAGAACACTATTAACAACTGTTTGCCCGTATATTTCAACGCAGTAGTAAACGGGACAGACTAAATGACTCAAAAGATATAGAATAGCTGAATAGTCAAATGAATATTAAAGAATTAAACAGTCATTAAAAATATTTGCAAAACTAAACAACAGGTGAAAAGGTTGCTTGTTCTACCATCATTTCAGGAACAAAAATATTACTAGCAAAGTTTTCAATAATATAAAAAACATGAAATAATACCAGTTATCACTTCTAATCAGTTTTCTACTGCAGATTCTAGCAGAGCAGAAACAGCACATAGAGAAATAAATATGGAGAGGGAAAGAAAGAAACAACATAGCCATGGTTTTTTGAAGATAAGAGTGCTGTGCTGGCTTGGTGCTATATGCCTGAGAAAAACATGTTCTCATACTAAATGTATTCCTGTGGGTGTGAACCCCCTCTAAATAGGACCTTTTGATGAGGCTACTTCAGTTGGTGAGGACTGGCCCAACTGATCAGGTTAGGTCTTAATCCTACTACTGGCTTCCTTTATGGAAACAGAATGGGATTCGGACTCATAGAGTAACCCAGGGAAAAAAACAGAAGTCAGCTGAACCCAGAGAAGCCAGGAGATCTGTGTACATTACACACATCACACATTATATTGATTGAATCCTATAAAAAAATGAAAATTCTATACTTTAAATTTGGTACAGACAAAATGGAATTCCAGTGTCCCTTTGTTTAATTAGATAAGTCAAATCCAATATTTCATAAAGAATAATAAAGAACAAAAATAGCCAAGGCATTCTGAAAGGAGTAGAATAAAATGAGAATAGCTTCACTACATTTCAAGAAGCACCAGACATTATTTTAATGAATATAATGTGGAATTTGTATAGAGAGCAATAAATTTCAGTTTAGAAACAGAATATCCCATACCTGGAAACCTGATTTTAGAGAGAATTGACTCTACATCCACACCAACTCCTGATAGTTCCTGACTTTTTCATTTTTACTAAGCAATAATTGATGCAGAGAAGTAGAAATATTTATGCATTTTGTTTGACTGTCTAAATTGGTAAAACTGTGTTTTATTCATACAATGAAATACAATGGATCACCAAACAAATTATACCTAACTTAATTTTGTGGGTGAATCTTAAGATCATACTACTTAATAAGTTGCAATAATTTATGTAGAAAAAATTATATAGGAATTCAGCAAAATGATGCAAATTTCAGGACAGTTGTCACCTTCCGAGGTGGAGTAGAATGGGATTATAGTAAAAGAGTCATAATAGGCCATTTTTTTCTTAGACATAGGTACAGGGATGTTTACCATATCATTTTGAAGCATAAATATAATATTGTTTGTAGTTCCATGATATTTAATAAGAACGATTTAAAAATTTATTAGTTATGTTGATGGAATTTGTCTGAAATTAAAAGGAGAGAGATGACTTAGAATGGCTCCTAGGTTTCCAGCTTGGCCAATTAATTGAATGGTGTTTTTATTTGGGAGAGACAGCAAAGGTATTTATTGGAGAGCAGATTTGATGGAAATGTTTTGGAATGGTGAATTTGAAGTGTTTTTAGGTCCCACAGGTGAAGATGTAGAAATATTGGTTTAAAATTCAGAAGAAAGATATAGGTGAAAATCAAGGATGTTTAAGCTATATTTATTCAGATGCAAACCTAGGAAGTGTACGGAAAGAAAAGAACCAGTATTTGTGTATAACTCAGAGTCCTGTCAAGAAATAGCACAATAAACTGGGATTTTGAAGAGATTTTGATGCTCAGGTATTGGCAGGGTTATGGAATCATTAGGCAATGCTTAGTCACTGGGAGAACAACAACAATGGGAAGCTCTTACCACCTGCAACCCTAAGTTAAGGGTTATAGGTGGTCCGGTAGTACAAGAACCATGGGAAAGAGGCTGCCTCCCTGGCATTGTACAATGCCAGGCACCAAGGTGATGGAGTTCATAGGTGTAGACCAGCAGCAAAGACAAGGCAGAGAAGGGCAGAACCTAGATTTAGAGGGGAGCAAACTGACACCTACAAGTTGAGAATAGAAGCTTGTGGAAGTTTAATATTTAAAAACCAATGAAAGATTAAAGAAATGGATTCACTCATTACTGAGGTGGGAGGAAAACCAAACTAAAATATTTCATTGGCTGTAAATAAAAGTTAACTTTTAAAGAGGAGGGAGCTGGGAAAGTGTCAAATGATGAGTCAAGTAAGATGACAATTAGAATTGCCCATAGGCTTGAAAACTATGAGATCACTATTTATCGTATGGGTAGATAAAAGATGGTTAGAGGAGTGAAGAGATGAAGAAATAGAAGCAGTGAGTTTAATCTCCTTTTTCATGAAGTTTTAAATATTAAGGGGAAAAATAATGAGAAACAATGGATGAAAAAAGAGGAAAGAGCTTGTTTTTGTTTATTGAGTTGTTTTTTTTTTTTTGTTTTTTTTTAGCATGTGAAAGACCTGAGCATATTTTTTGACATGAGAAAGAAATAAGTAGACAAGGGGATTACACAATCGAAGCAGAGTTCTAAATCGGGTCTTAAATACATTGACCCTTAATTGCGTAGAAACAGAAACATGGCTTTATAAGCACCAATTCAAATCAAATTCCTTTTTTTAAGAATCGACCTTCACTAGTACTGTAGAAAAATTAAGTGATTCATTCCTGGTGTTAACAATCTTGGAAAAGTAAAAGATGTAAAGTGCCTTTATAGTGCTACAGTAAGAGTTTCCACTTTATTCTTTAAATGCTGAAAATGCATTGAAAATTTTAAGCAAAGCAGTAAAATGATCTGGATCAAGTTGAGAGAATTTAAGAAAAGAAAATAGAAATAATTGCTTTCAGACACGTATAACAGAGTTGTTTGAAGAAAGTGGAAATAGGTGTCTTCAGTTCTAGCTTTTATTTACCAAGTCATCTTGGGAAATCCCTGGGCAGGGTGTGGAACCCAATGGAAGAATAATATTCCTAAAAAAACAGCTTACACGCTCCAAACAGAACCCTGTAGGTACAGGTTTGAATAAGTTTCCAGTCTTATTTTCCTCTTCCATTTACATAATGCATGTTGCTATTTTGCAATTTTTGGGAGTATTCAAAAGGCACCAATCAGGCAGATGAGATAGAACAGCTTCCATTGGACTATGTCCTGACTGTGATGTGTCCTCAAAAAAACAATTTGCCAGGGAAAAGCTAAAACCTCATAAATTACTTTCTAAGACATCAAAAAGAATGCAATGAAAAAGGAGACAGTAGGAAGCCTTGTTTATTGAAGAGGAATTCTGCTTGGGTCCTCATTTTAGTATAGATAATCTATTAATAGGATGCAAGTATATTTGCATGAAATATGCTGAGAGCCTGTCTTACCCATGACTACAAGACAAAGCCTACCTAAATTGTTCACATCATCTTTGGTCATTTACTTATCACAGAACTTGATAAAAATTCCATTTGTGTTTTAGAATTGCAAAGAGTAAAATGAAATGGATGGGGATAAGAAACTCTTGAAGCAGTGAAATAACAGCTGATGGTGTGAAGCAAACAAGGATAAGAAATGTAGAGTTTAGACTAATTTTAAGAGGTTTTTTTTTGTTGTTAGAATCCATAAGATTTGGTAATGATTTAGATATGCAACTATAAGAAAGATGACGGGAAGATATCGCCAAAAATTTTAGTCCAGAAATTAATGAAATTAATAAAAATAAAGAATAATGAAAGAGGATCTGGTTTATAAAAGAAATATAACTTCCTGTTTTTTTAAACATATGTTACACTTATTGAATAATGTAAAGTATATCCTTTGGCATTGCAAAGCAAGCAAAGGAAATTCAGGTCTACAATTCAGAAGAGGCTGGACTATGTAAAAAATAGAGTTGAAATTCATTATAATATTGAGATTAGGTTATATTGGAAAATATATCAATGGATTTGAACTTAGTTGGATCTACTATAAGACGCAGAGAAAGAGAAAAGCAGCTCCTGCCATCCACATGCTGCCTTGGTAATATCAGCGAGGCGCTGGTGTTCTTTTGAAATAAGCAATTTCACAGAACATCAGCATCAGGCATGACCACTCTGCAAGACAAAAACAAGACCTCTGCATATTCATATCTGAACAAAGACCAAATATGTTATTGTCCGAACCACAAAAATGACTGAACATTCCCTATCCTGGTTATCATGAGTGACTGCTGCTTCTTTACCAATTACAGCTTTAGTCTATGGCTAGTCTTCATTCCTTTTAGATGCAATTTAGTAAAATACCACATCATGGAGTTATCCCTGCTTCCTGAGAGCATCTAATCTACAGCAAAGCCCTGCTTCCTTAAACCCTCCTTCAAATTACATAAGTCCTTTCTAACACTCTTCCTGAGATGCCTCCTGGCTCCCCATGGTGTGTGCATGCTCTCTGGCTGCAAGAAGAAACAAATCCAGGTTGTTCAAGTGCTATTCCTGGTGGTCTTTAGCTGGGGGGCATCCCCCTCCCCCTCCCCCCCAATGCATAGTGAAGAAAAAGCAATACAAAGCAGTATTCTGGGGGAATTGAGTCATGGAGATATAGTCTTGACAGATTTTTGTTTGTAAAGGGACATTTCTAGATCTTTAAAAACATCTTTCAAGTAATATTTCTCTCTGTCACTCCACACACACACATACACACACACACACATTCTTCCCCCACTCCCTTCTCGCTCTTTCTTTTTAGAGTTGAGGCTTCAGTTATTTATCAAATTCAAAATATTATAATGTGTTCAACCCTCATTATATGTGTGTCCAACTCTGTATTCTGTTTCTGGAAAAGTGCTACCTTTACTATTACAATCAAGTTATCTTTAAAACATCATTATATTTTTTATGTGACATTTGTATAATCGAAGTATCTTTTAAAAAACATTGTAAGATCTTTCAATTTGCACTCAATGGAATACTTACCTTGCAATCAGTGAAATCTAAGTAGAAAATCTGATTGGCTTTTCTTATTAGATTAAGATAGACCTCTTATCCTCTGTTCTTCTAATTCTTAACTGCCTCTTCTTTGACCCTCAGTTTGCCTTTCTTTGAAGGCAGTTTCCAACATGTGGCAGCCTATCATTTGCATGTGAGAATGATGATGAGCAGCTCTTGCTCTCTTTCATGTCTGGCAGGTTAGGGGAAGTGTTGTGTGAATTGATTTGAACTGGTACTTGGCCAGTCCCTTGTTTCCTATTTGCCTGCCAGGTTTTATGAAGGACACTAAGTGCACAGTTGCCACCTCCTTTATGAGTTCGTCTGTAATGTTGTACCATGTGCCTTTCCCAGTTTGAGCTTGTTTACTGCAGTTTCCTTCTCTGCCAGGAAAGGTGAACGTTATTTTATGGCTTGCAGATGATTTCCTTATACTTGGTGCCATCTATAATGTCCCTTGGCACCTCATATAGCTTCTTGAAATACACTTTCCAGTGGTTTTGGATTTCCTCCTGTGTTGCTAGCACTTTGCCATCTGCTGTCCTAATGCCACTGCTGTCTTTGGGCAAAATTCACTGTTCACAAATCCCTTTGTAGTGTTTCTATCTACCTCTTGTTTCCAATACTTTTTACAACATTGATTGTTGTCTTTTTTTATCTCTCATACTTTAATGTTAATTTTACCCAAGCATTTTGGGCATTTCATAGAAAAATAATCATTTTGTTAAAAGCATTATGCTAACATATGTAACCAATAGTCTAGTTGATGATGTTCAAATGTGTTGCAAATATTGGTTGAAATGCAAGTAATAAATTTATACCCACTGGTCTTAAAAGTGCATCTATCTCAAAATTTTATTCAATCAGCTTATAAGTAAGTTCTACTCATCTAAGATGTCATGGTTTAGAGTCTTTTTTTTTTATCTCAGTGCTCTGTTGACAATTTTATACATTTTATTGTTTCTATTTAGTATGATTTTTCAATGGTCACATAATATCAAAGTACTCTCAATTCTAATATGTTTAATCATTAAACTACTAATAAGGGAACATAAATATTTATAGATCTTTGAAAACAATTATCACTTCATTCTCGGTTCTTTCTTCCAAACTATCACTACTGACAGGTCCCTGGAACATATTTTAACATCCCTGCCACTTTCATTAAAAACAAAAACAAAACAAATAAAAAAACAACCATTGCTTCAAAATTGAAAAAATATGTTCACTCTTGACAAGATGAATTTACATGCTACCCTACCCCACATGGAACTTACACAAAATAAATGTCTTCCTGGTTTTTATTACCACCTTTACACATTATTCTTTTTCTCACACTAATGGAACTACTTGTAATGGGGAAAATTCAAGGTCATAAATAAAAGTGATGCGGTGACACATGTTACCAAGTATTGTAGAAGTACTTCACAGAACCCAAGGGAAATTTTCT
>PVKH010008829.1:0-19217 GCA_004027955.1 Chaetophractus vellerosus | reverse complement strand
TCTTCACCATGTCTCTTTCTGCCTCTCTGGGGCTTCTTTCCATGCTTCTATGTTCACTGATTCCAGCCTCTGGCCTCTGGGAACTCTCTCTTAGCCTCTCAGGGTTTCTCTGTCTCTGCAGCTTTTTTCTGTGTCTCTGCATGTTTCTCCCATTTATAAAGGACCCCAGTAAAAGGGTTAAGACCTGCTCTAGTTCATGCCCTACTGAAATGTTCTAATCTAAAGGAAGGTCTCTTAACTCAAACAACTACAATAGGTTTACACACACAGGAATGGATTAGCTCTAAGGACATGATCTTCTGTGGTCCACCCAGCTTCACACTGTCACAATGTATTTTTCTATTTATCCTTTATATTGAATTCTTAATTTTAATTTATACTTTTATTCCCTGTATGTTACTTGCATCATCTTTATAATTGTTTGGCCCTCATTTCTTCTAATCTCTTCCCCTCTATCTTTGGTGATACATATTATCATACATACTTCCAACTGATAGGATAAGGCCCAGCCACATTATGGGGAGTGATCTCCTTTAAAGTCAACTGATTGTAGATGCTAATTCCATCTATGGAATAACACCAAATAACAACTAGGCCAATGTTTGATCAAAAACCTGGACACCATAACCTAGGCGAGTTGACATGCAAAATTCACCATCACATAACTCAAAACTGCCCTTGGGATCTATTCCCTGACAGTGGATGACAGTGGAGTTCCCTCCTTCCTGGTCTGCCACTTGATCCTTTCAGTGAGTCAAGATTGTTTTCTATCTCTCCATGGTTTTTCACATTTTAAAAATAGTTTTCTCACTTTCTCCTGTGTGGTATCGCCAGGGTGAGCTTCAGGGAAGGAAGCATACTATACTAATTTGCAATCTTGTCAGAAATTAGAAATCAAGATTTTTCTTTGATATCAAAAATAGAAAACAACAGGAGTTGGAAAATGAGTGGGGAGTCCCGGCAGGATATCCCATATCTACCTCATCAGGCTTAGTCTCCTCCAAATATTTTCCAACTGTCATGTCTTCCTAGTACTTACCAGTACATTGACCATATCGGAAGAAGATTGAGGACCTGGGGAGAGTGACATAAAAATCAAGCAACAAGGGAATGAATTCCAGGAACAAATAACATTTTGACTGAGAAGCCATTATCACTTTCCAGTGATCGATATTCTTATTTTAAACCCTACAAAGGCAGTGATTGAAAGATAAAAAGAAAATATCCTCTGCCCTCACCTATGCTGTCACTAAGTGGGAGAGTTTCAGGAGGCACTTGGATTGATCGTTAGCAACTGGAAGCCTTCAGAATTTGCCCTCTTCTTTCTTCTATCATCATTCTTCTACTTGCTTCTCTTTATACACACATATACACACGTGCACACACCCAATATATAATAGTTCTTTATTTCTCCCTGAATTCCACATACTTGAAAACTGATGACCCAGGAATAGGCTGTCACTACTGATTCTGAATTTTCTCCCGCATTTTCTGCCTCCTAAACTGTGAAGGGCACCTTACTATATATTCTAGGGCAATATATACTAAATATACATCACTATTATATATTTACTATATAGTAATGATGATGGTGATAATAATACTGTATTATATAATAGCATATTATCATTATTATATACTAGTGTACTACACAATACTGGTATATTATATACTATATAATAATAAATGAGTAAAATCTCAGGATACATGTTTTCCTTCTGAGGCATTTTCTAGGGATAATTTTTGGTATCTATATATGCATATTATAGAAAAATAGAGTGTAGATTTCCCATTACTTTTCAGTGGTTAAATGTGCTATCGTTGGCAATTGGCAGTCCTGTCTCTTCAAAGCCCAGCCCAAGAACTTCTTATTTTCTTTGGGGGATGCAGGAAGGACACATGGAGAGAAAATAGGCAGAGACAACTATTCAGCTACCAGTCACAGAGTGACTCTTATGCAGCTTTTATATTCTCTGCCAAAATTATAGATCCTTTTTTCATGTGTTGTTGGAGCAAGAGAAAAGGCAAAAAGCTAGTGTTTATGGCTAAGAAGAGATCCCTGTGCTAGTGATAGATTAGTATTTATTTGGTGTTTGTACAAGCCAGACACTTTATCAACATTATTTCATTTTATCTTTCCAACAAGACTGTTGAATTTATGTTGTTATAACCCTTTCACAGATGATGAGCTTGAGCTCAATGATGATCAATACTATCCCTATTTCACAAGTAAAAGTGGAGAGAACAGGATTCCCCCAGGAGCATATATGACCCTAAAGTTTATTCTCAGTCCCCTAAAACACAACAACAGAGAAGATTCCTGACATAGAGCAGGGCTTGTTAATCAGGGTCTGTCCTTCATTAATTGAAACAACCAAAGGTTAGCTTTGGTACTTCTAGCCCCTAATATTCCTTTTTTAGACCTTATCCTCACCTTGCAGTGCCCAGTCTACCACCATTTAGGAATCAAATATTCTCACTTTATCTGAATTTCATCCAAGAGGACCATCTCTATTAAACTACTCTCATACACTCATTTAGATGTTAGCAAAGAAGTTTTTGTTCTCTTTTTGGCCTTACATAGAGGTAAAGGCTAATTGTTTTCTTTAGTATTTGCTATTACTTAGCCAAAGGAATGAATCTCTAAATGTAGAGTTTCAGTCACTTGAACCTAAACACAGAACATGTAAACATTAAATCTGCTTTCATCAAAATGCAGTGAAATCTAGCCAATTATCAATGCCACAAGATCCATTTGGCACCAGAAAGCCTACCATCTGAGAACACAACAGAAAACAAGAAAGATGGTCTTTTAAAAACATTCTATTGAGACAATCAAGGTAACAAAAGGAAATCTCAAAAATTTGGTGTGTGGATCTTTATCTTGCTAGATACCATCAGTAGTTTTCTGTTGTGACTTATTGAGCTAGCTAATGTTTAATTTGAGTAACCTTGTGCAAAGACCTGTTTAAGTGGCACTATCAAATGATAGCAGCAAGAAGAGATAAGAAGAAGGTATAAAAGGATTATTAAAGAAATGCTGGGGGAGGAATTTATCTCTCCAAACAAATCAGGGTCTTTCCAAACAAAACACATCTAGACTTAATAGAAAAATCTTATAACAGGTGGATAGATAGGAAACTCTTATTTTTGAGAACTTAGTAGCATGTCAGTGATTTTACTTTGATTTGGTGGCAGGAGTTTGGGGAAGGGAGTCTGTGACTTTCAGATGATTATTACTGTATTTCCCATGATCCTGATATTACAAATACTTTTTTTTAACATTACATGATAACGTGGCAAGGGATGGAAGTGGAGGTGAGGGACGGGAATTTGAGAATGTCTTTCCTGACTTTCCATACACAATTTAGTTATGTTGGAAGGAAATCTCTTTTGATTCTCTTGCATCTCTAATACATCTATGAGCAGCACTAAATAAGTTTTACCCTACTAAGTGGCCCGTTGCAGATGTTTTAATAAGAGGCCTGAGTACAAAAGAGAAAATAAGGAAACAAATTCCTAAGCAGAGGGTAAATTTGTCTTTCGGTTTTTCTGTCATTTGGTTAGATCAGGTCCAGACCCTAGACACTGAGTTTAGATGCAGTAAAATTTCCAGCATGTGTTGCTTTCATCTCTCTATCACAGAACAGAATCAATAATGTGCAGGTATTGATTTTTTATTTGTGTAGTTGTTGAAGCAAAAGTAAAGAATCCAAGGTTCATTTGGCCAATCAGCTTGTATTTATTAAGAACTTAATAAGTAGCTGCCCCTGTGGGGGTTGGGAAAAGGGCAATCAGAGACAGGGTAACTTCCCTTTGGGTGCTTTTAGAATAGGTGGACTGGTAAGATAAACACAAAACAGTCAGAATGGTGTGGTAATATGCTGTATCTTTTGTCTAGTTGCATATATTCTTCCCTGTTATTTAGCAGTATACAAATAATGGATTTATCCATAGAAATAAAAGACTAAAACAATGGTTTGAACAACCAGCTGTTCAAACTTTTTGATGACCTGTAAAGTTTAAAAATTCAGATAGGCTGAGTCCACTCTAGATGAGATAAATCAGAATCTCTTTGAGTGAGCATGGAGTTTTCCATGAACCAATGAGTTCCTGATCTTCCTGCCTCTACTGGATATTCTTTTCATATTTTTCTTCCTTGTCTCATTGCCCTCCAATCATTGAACTACAGTCACCACTGCATCTGTACAAGTATAGATATAACCCATTAAAAAAAAGCAGATTTAATAGTCTATTAGCCCTAATAAAAGATACACTAGGCCATCAATATTAATGCTGTACTTATGAACCATATGCTAATAAAATGGAAACTTAACCTAATAATATCTATTGCCTAAGAATTAACTCCTTAAAAACCCCTTGCCACTTAAACATGGCCTCTCTCTAAGCCACTATATTCTACCACCACCCCAACCCCCAGCATGGGATGTGACTCCTGGGAATGATCCTCCCTGGCACCAAGGGATTAATACCAAGCACCAGCCAGTGATGTATTTGGAATAAGACCTTGACCAAAAGGGGAAAACATTAAATACAGAAGAGTTTTTGCAGCTAAGAGATTTCAAAGTGAGTTGGGAGGTCATTCCAGAGGTCACACTTATGCATATCTGAAGTGAATCTCACTAACTGCCACAGTAAACGAAACCTCAAACAGGGGTGGCTCCTGAAGGCTCTAGAGACATCTGGCCACTATAGGAAAGGCACACAGCTCTATGAAATGAGCACCTTATTAGTGGGCCTCACCTTGGAATAAATGATAACCTATTTGCCAAATGTAATAGAGCAGACTCATTTATAACTTCCCTACACATGATTCTTCTACCCCTTTTCTTTGAACCTATAATTAGCACTATACCCATTATATATATACACGTCCCAAAGACATGAATCTTCAGTCTGTTCATTTGCCGGTTAAGCCCTGAATCTCAGGAGAGTTGCAGCCAAAGCCTACTCTCCAGTTCATTGGACTTGTCCAGGACAATGGGCAAAATGATGATGATGAACAACCCCCATCCCAAAAAACAAAGAGGATCTACAACTGCAAGCAAAACAGTTCCTTCCACCTGCCCCATAAGATCTAAGCCCCCTCTCATTCTGAAGCAGTGCAGGGATCACTGTCCCAAAATCCTCAAGACTGAAGAATGAACAAACATAAGGGGGAAATGCAACCACGGACCAAAGCAGACTTATTACTATTTTAGTAACAGAAGCACTTGTAACACTGATGTAAAGATAATGGTTACCTGAGGTTTTGAGGGAAGAATAGGTGGAACATAGTACATTTTTAGGGCCTTGGAATTGTTCTGCATGATATTGTAATGATGGATACAGGCCAGTTTACATTTTGTAAAAATCTATAAAACTGTACATGTAAAATGTAAACCATAGTGTAAACAAAAGTCCTTGGCTAGCAGAAATGCTTCAGTATTGGTTTACCAATTGTAACAAATGTACCATGCTAATGTAAGATGTTATTAATAGGGGCAAATGTAGGAGGGGAAGGGGGTGTGTTTTACGGGAATCCCCTATACTTTCAATGTAACTTTTCTGTAATCTAAAAATCCTTTGAAAATGGTTTATTATATGGGCAAAAATAGCCTAGTAGCTCAAGCACTTAAGATTTCTAAAAGCCAAATCTCGAGGAAATGTTGTTTGTTGTGAGGGAATGTTTGATTGTTTGGGGCAGGTTTTTTTATTATTATTATTATTATCACAAATATTTGCCATTATAGGTGTAATGGTTTGACAGTTTTATATAATTATGAATTCCAAAAATATAAATTGAATCATGCTTGTAGACTGATCTCTTAATCTGGGTGTGATTGGGTTGTGATTGGGGCATTAACTGTGCCACGTCAGGGGGACGTTGAGTCCCGCCCCTCGGTGGGTGTGGTCTCAAGTATAAAAGGCAAGGCAAAAGGCAGAGGGAGAAGATTTGAGAAGTAGATTTTTGAGAAGCAGTTCTGATGTTAGAGAGGAGCACCCCAGAAGAAGACAAGTGAGGTGTTCGCCTGATAGTCTACAGCTGCAGCCCTGGGAACAGAGGAACCCAAAAAGCCTGAACCCTGGAGACGTCGGCAGCTGTCTTGCTCCAACACGTGGACTGAGGTGAGCGAAGAAACTTATGCTTTGTGGCCTGGTAACTGTAAGCTTCTACCCCAAATAAATACCCTTTATAAAGACCAACCAATTATTGGTATATTTTGCAAAGGCACCTCTTTGGCTGACTAATACAATAGGTCATGATTCAAAGTCTCCTAACACTTAGACCAATAGTTGTCAAAATTTAATCTTCATCAGAATGACATAAAGTTCTCCTTAGAGCACAAATTACTGGGTCCCTGCCCCGGAATAAGTGAGACTTTCATTTCTAAGAAGGTTCTGATGCTAAGGTTGCTCATCTGGAGACAGAGACGAATGCTGGATGACTGAAGAGCCATTTTAACAACCAAAAGGTGCTAAGAGTTAGGGCAGTAGATAGAAAAAAGAATTTGGGAGTAAGGAGCACAGAAGCAGAACCCTGAAGTACGGGGTTGATGCTAAACCCATGCAGAATAAACCAGCTTAGTCAGAGGTTTTCGTAAAGTTGAGCAAAAATACCTTCAAGAGTCTCAAGCATGCAGCTTTAGTAGCTTATATATTTTCATGGTTTTGGCCACATTTTTTTTTTCAAAAAATTCTGGGATTGCTGGTTCATTGTGAATAGATTGAGGAGGGTAAGTGAGAAGATATTTGCAGACAGAGTGAAAGAATGAATATCACATGCAAAAGCACTGGGACTGAAAAATACACAGCACATTCATGCTATAAAAACTAAAGTGAATGGTGTCTTGACAGGAAGCAGCTCACCCCTGTTACTGTACATGTAAGAGAGCATAACAGAGATGGGACTAATGATTACCCACTGGGTGGGCATCCTAAGAGGTATCTATTAAAGCAGTTAGCCCAGTTTAATTTACTACATTGGTGAAAGAAATCCCTTTCTAACTCTCTGCCAACTTTTCCACATTGGCACTAAGCACAAAGGACTTGCGAAGCAGTTCTGATAGCCCAAGAGCTGTCCTCCCCAAAGAGTGGCAAATGATAGCCATTGTGGGTAAAAGGAGGCCAAGAGAATCTAGTGGAAGCATGGACAATGTTTGCTACGGGGGGTCTTCACTCATCTATCTCTGGTCTTTCTTGCCAGCTGGACTCAATCAGGATCACTTCAATCCATCAGATATGTTCCACGTATTTAGCAAGACCTAAAGTCTAGGAGACCCCTTGGATTATGCAAATTTCCTTGCCCTCCCAACTCTTTCTGGTTGTTTGGAGGGAAGTGCAACAAGGCCAACTCAGCCTGAGCCCAGGATTTCACTCACTCAGAAAGTCCTGCTTATAGATGCATACTTTTCTGTAGAATAGATATGGAATTGTTCTACATTTATTTAGGGTGGTACTGCTGACCCTCACAGAAAAATGGAAGTCTGTTGTCAAGGGGGAACCTGAGTTTGTAACTCCAGAAACAGAAAACTGCCAGCACTGTCTATATGGCAAGTCTACAGATTAAAAAATAAAGTCACTTTCCTGGAAGTATCGCTATGCACAGAAAATAACATCAAGCAGCCATGACTCAAAAAAGCAGGAAGGATATTTTGCTGAAAAGCTATTTTATTTTATTTCCTTTTGCCATAGTTCAATTCTACCCCAAAGCACATTCCATGCTGAGGATGGAGAAAGAATCACTCAGGAGATCCATGCAAATATCATCCCATGTAGAAAAACACTTCTCACTAAGCTTGTTGCCTTTGTTGCTTTCAATTTTATAAGATATCATAGTATATCTTAGTACATGGATAATTAAAAATTGTTCCTTTTTAAAGCCTCTGCTGCTCTTCAAGCTGAATATAGGCATTAAAATAAACAGTTGTATAGCAAAGAAATTAAAGAGTATGGGCTCTGGCAACAGACAGACTTGGATTTGAATCCAAGCTTCAGCAATCTTGTGCAATATACCAAGCTTCACCAAGACCCAATCATCTCACATGTAAAATAAGGCTAATTATATCTTACCTCAATGAGTTACTGTAAGCAATACATCAAAGTAAACTTGTAAAGCATTGTGCACCATACTTGACACATATTTAGTCATCGATAAGAAAAGGCAATATGGTAAATTAAGAGGGCTAAAAATAGATGTATATGCCTTTAAAAAATCAGTTTTCTATGAACTCAACCACCCAATAAGCCAATTTAGAAGGGTTTGATTTCACAATGAATTTTGTAAAATAAACAAATTCTAGTGCTCGAAGGAACCTTAGAATCTAGGATTCCTGACTTTCAGTTGATCAAAACAAAACACCAAAGATGCTCTACCTTGTTCAAGGTCAAACAGCCACCATGAAAAGGCAGCACTAAGACACTCTACATAATCTATTTGATCTTAATTCACATTTTCTAAAGGAGAGGTTCAATTTCTTTTTAGAATACATATATTTATGAATCTTCAAAGCTGATTCAGGATACGTATTGCATGTAACTTGTCACCCAAACAAGTGAGATTTGGTTTTGCACACATCATTTTTGTCCATCCAAAAAGTTTGTGATGATATGCGAACATGTTCCAGAGTCATTGAAGCGAAGGAGAAGGGCTGAAAAGCAAACAAACCTTACTCATGCAGTTAAAGGACACTTGCTTTGGAATGGAACTCTGGAGTGTTTAATTATCAACATGTGCCTTTCCATCCACAGCCTATTAAATCATCTGCCCTGCTAATAATAGCCTGCTTAGCCATCAGGAGAAGATGGATGAGTTTAGTTCCCATTTTCAAATCCGAGGGATCTGCCCTGTTTCTGAATTATCTGCAGATGAAGATTAGTCACTGGGGCATCTGTAGGTTGCACAGAGGACATTGGAGTCTTGGCCAGCACATTTATCCTCACCAGTGCATGTCTCCCTCTCCTCCAGAGTTTCACTGGTGAACAGAGTCCAAAGTGGCCACATTTAAAATATGGGAGGCGAGACTTACCAATGAAAAGCCCTGTTTAGCATTTGTGAACTGAATTTAATGGCTTCCTGTTTTTAAACCACCTACAAAAAATCATGTATTCAGCTTGGCAAAGTGTTCTTACAGCCTAGTGAAAGCTGCAAGCTTCTTATGACCTAGCTGCTGAAGTCCCTGAAGGCCACACTAGGCATTCATTGCTAAAGCAAATCACCAAGGGAACTGGCTGTGGCTCAATTAGTAGGGCTCTGGTTTACCACATGGGAGGCCCTGGGTTCGGTTCCTGGGGCCTCCTGGAGAAGGCAAGCCGCCGCGAGCAGGCAAGCCACCGCACAGTGAGCTGACTCAGCGGGATGCCACAGCAGGGGGAGACAAGCAGACACAGAGAAGCGCAAAAGCAAAAAAATGGACACAGCAAGCACAAGCAGCAAGGGAGGGATATATAAATAAATAAAAATAAATCTAAAAAAAAAAACCAAAACACCAAGGCCAGCCCAGTTTCTACGGGAGGGAAAACAAAATCCCTCTCTCGAAGGTAGAATATCAGAAACTTTGCAGACGTCTTTAAACTGGCATTTCAAGGCAATTTTTAGTTGTTAGGTTAAAACTATTTCCTCCACCCACAAATTATTTGATGTTTTTACAGAAGCTTAAAATATATTTATTTAATTTATTCATCAGATCTCCCTCTAGTCGTGATATTTAATAAATATTTTGTGATGTCTTACAATGATGGCTTCCATTCCAGTCATGCAATCAATCAATCACCAATCAAGTTCTATTTATTTTTTTGAAAATTATTCCTTTCCCAGCTTATTTTGGTGTTGATTATAATATTCCAAATGCCATTTGGGATCCTGAATAACTAATCTCATCCAGCCAGTAACAAATAATGGAAGTTTCAACACAACCTTCTCTGTGAGAGAGAGCAAGTGAGACAATGAAAGAAAACAATTAAGAAACACTTTCCAAGTTGAGGAAAGATCTTAACAATAGCAGAGGTTTTGAGATATTTGGGTGGCTTTTGTGCCTCCAAGGAATAGGGATACAAAAAGAAGCAGTTTTTGCAGATCTTATCAGTAGATCCAAAAGTAGAAATTAACTAGTGGTGAAATTCTCTGACATAGAGCCCCTTTTCATCTTCAAAAATTTGCATATGAATACCCAACTAATTGTTTTGAAGTAACGATTAAGAGAACAATAGAAGAAAGAAAGGGGGCTTGAGGCTGCAACAGACACCTGGGAGACTGTATTTAACCAGCTTTTTACATATTTGATTAAAAAAAAAAATAAAGACAAAGACACTGAAACCTGCACACAAAACACTACCAAAAGAATTAAAGTGAGAGAAGGTTCCTGACCTCCTGATACCATCTTCTCATAGAGGATACTCTGATTTTCCCACACCAGATCTTGACTATCAAGACCTTATAAGATAAAGCTTAGTAACCAAGGTCCTAGAAATAGTGCTGAAGCAAGTTCTGCCCCTGCCTCTCACCTTTCTCGTGAAAGCTCATAAATTTTCACTGGCCATTCTTCAAACTTATATTTTAAAATAGTTGTTTAACGTTCCCTTAGAGGAGAGTCTTTGTACAGTGAGTGGGACATGGTGGCCTTCCTTCCATCTCCTTTGTGATCCTCAGCAATTCAGCTCTGGTCTCAAATTAGTATACTCTACGCAGTAAAACAAATGCCCTGTATTTAACTCTTCCCAGTCTTCCTTGAAGGCGATTTAGCAAACATTTATGTTATCTGGAGTATGGTCTTAAATAAAATAGAATTTTATTTTTAAATTTTGCCTGCCTAGCATCTCTTCCTTCTTCCAGGAATAACACCCTAATTTCCCTTTATGCAATCTCTTCCTCTATTCTTACTCTCTCTGGCTTCTAAGAATAGAGTCAAACAAGGGTGAGCAGAGTTAAACAAGAGAAAATGATGAAGAACAAGAGGCTAAAGATAGAGGGAAGGAAGAGGAGAGAGAGAAACAAAAAGCACTGATAATATGATTTGAGGACTTGAATGCAGTCATGCCCCAACCTCTATGTTGTTACCCAAGCCCATTAAAATGTCCCCTTCTCCCCACACACAAGCACACCGTGCACATACAAATACACACCAGCACAGTTATTTATTATTTATTCATTCATTGCTACTATTATTATTTTGCTCAAGTTGATATGATTTAGGTTTCTATCCCTAATGGAATCAGGATTTATTAATACAGCTTCTTTTCAACCCAATACAGGTAAGCAAGGTATTTCCTCCAGTTGTTTATAGTACTGTCCCTGAAAATCATTGTTAAAACTAGAATAGTGCATTAAATTCACTCCACTGGCATTAATGTAATAAGTGCAAACCGACCACAGCAAGCCTTTCCAAATTACTTATATTTAATATAGCATTATTCAACATCACTAACTAAACTATATCCTTTAAAATTATGTAATTCATTTAGACTAAAAGAACGCTACACTCACACATGCACGCACGCACACACACACACATTTTCTTTTAGAATAAAATAAAAGGTCGTAGTATCTGAGACCTCTAGATGATGCACAGGATCACCTATTAAAGTCCTCATAGATAAGTGTATTGGGTAGATCTACTGCAGTAACAAACAACCCCCAAATCTCAGTGCCATAAAAAGAAAAGTTTCTCACTCACATTACATATAGGATCCAAGGTAGCTAGAGATCTGCTCTGGCTCTGGCTTTACTCCATCTGTCTTCTCAATGGAATTCCCACGCTGAAAGAGCAACATTTATCTGGATTGTACCATTCTCAAGACAGAGAGCAGAAGCAAGAGACTTAACTGAACCAGGCAATCATATTTAAGGTTCTGCTCCAAGATGGCATACATCATATTCACTCACATTCCACTGGCCAAAGTAAGTCACAGGGACAAGTCTTATGAGACAGGAAACGACACACCACTTACAAATAAGTACTGCAAGGCACATGGCAAATGCAAGGAAATATAAACTTCTTACAAAGATGAAAGTGAATAGTTTTGAACAATAATGTAACCTGCCACAGTAGTGATCCCCTCTCTTACCTAGCTGATGTCTAAGTTACCACTATGGCATAAATCAAGTTCTTTGAATGCCATTAGAGTTTCACAGATTCTAATGAGAGAACTTACCTTCAAGTCTTAGCATAGAAAAAAGCCATGACTTCTGAATTGTCTGTACAGGCCATTAAGCTATGATAGCTCTGTAGTGGGGTAAGAGGAGCTCCTTTTCTATGACGGACTCCCCTAAGGTTGCTTTTCACAATCTCATTCAGTTGACTATATAAAACCTAACTAACCCTGATGTGTTGGTCCTAGATCTGATTAGCAGACTTTTTTTTAAAAAATTAAGAATTTATTAAATGTTACGTAAAAAAATAAAGGAGATTCCCATATGCCCCACCCCCTCCCCCTCCTATACTTTCCCACATTAACAACATCCTTCGTTACTGTGGTGCTTTTGTTACAATTGATGAACACATATTGAAGCATTGCTATTAACAGTGGACTAAAGTGTACATTATTGTTTATACTCTATCCTGCACAATTTTGCAGGTTATGAAAAATATATAATGGCATATATCCGTCATTGCAATGTCATGCAGGACAATTCCCATGTTCTAAAAATGCTCCCATATTATACCTATTCTTCCCACTCCCTCCTCTCAGAACCTCTGATGACCACTGACTTTATACCAATGATGCAAGTTCTTCCATTGCTAGGATAATAATGTCTATAATAGCATAATAATAAATCTACTTTAGTCCATTGTTCATTCCCCAATCTTGAGGATTTGGGGATGGTGATGCCCACTCTGTTTCTCATTGAGAGGAGGATTAGATCCCTTGAGGCAGATGGATAGAACTATCTTGCTTGCAGTTGTAGACACTCTGTGTTCCTTGGGATGGACATTGTCGATCATCATCTCATAGTTAGTTTTCCTGGGTGAGTACAATGAACTGTTTAGTAAGTGTTACAACTCTACTGAGATTCAAGGCTCAACTGGCACATGGATGACCCAAATATTTAAGTCTCTGGGACATACATTTAACAAGCATAGTGCTAATTATAGGTTCAAATAAAAGAGGCAGATGAGCCATGTGTAGGGAAACTATAAATGAGTCTAACTCTGTTACACTGGGGAGCATAAATTCCAAAGTAAGACACACTGACAGGGTGCTGAATTCCTGAGCTTGTCTGTCCTGCTTATAGTGTCTCTTTGAGGCATTGATTACCGTGACAGTCAAAGAGATCCTGCCAAGATGTGCATAAGCGTAACCTCTGGAATGACTTCCGGACTCACTTTGAAATCTCTTAGCCATAAAAACTCATTTGTATTTAACATTTCCCCCTTTTGGTCAAGGTCTTTTCCAGAATGCATTGCTAATTGGTGCTTGGTAATAATCCCTTGGTGCCAGGGAGTTAGCAGACATTTTGACCCATTCCTGTGACTCTAGGTTTTACAAATATGCAAAATAGGCACCCCTTAAATGTTGATGCTAGTAAGATGTTGTGGCTATCAGTGGGACCTAGGTATACATTCATACACTCATACACTCTAAAGATATTTTCATAAATACAATTTTCTCCATCTTGCTATGTTTCTGGTTATGATTTAGGAATCCATTGGTGGACACGGTTCTAGTAACAGTGTTATGCTGTTATAAACCACCCCAAAATTCAGTGGCTTAAAACAGCAATAATAATTTATTATATCTCAAGATATCTATGAGTCAGAAATTCAAGAGCAGTTCAGCTCTGCAATTCTGGTTAAGGCAGTTTAATGGTGTCTGAAACTAGCCTCCAGAAGTTTTCCTTACTCACATGTCTAGTGATCAGCTTAGATATCTTGAACATCTGGGAACAGCAGGCTCCTCGGGCACATTTCTTGATCTCTATGTCGGTGTCCACATGATCTTTCCAGAAGGAAATCTTCAGACTACCTATACCACAGCTCAAATCTCCTAAGGCACAAGTCCTGTTACTGTGTGTATGTATGGGGCAGGTGGAGATTTGAGGAGTTGGAAGGCTTGAAGCTGTACCTCCCTTTAAGACCTTGTCTCAGAAGCCACACTATCAATTTTGCCATGCTCTTTTAGTTGAGGCATTTAAAAAAGTTTGCTCAGGTTCAACAAGATGAACCACAACCTCATCCTTTAAGAAAGGATTGTCAACATTACTTTGCAGGAAGTGCATGTGGAATCGCATCGATAATGGTGTGTTTATCTTTGGGATATCCAGTTTGCCAAAAGTACCTTAGTTACCCTCCACCCCTCCTTAATCTAGTCCTGATGAGACACACTCGATTTGAATCACAGAATCCAGTGATTTTATAGTTAAAAGGAAAATACAATAAAGTAATCTCAAGTAACTTTTTCCAATTACAAACTCAAAGAGTTTAAGTGATTGTCCGAGGAAAGATAACTAGATATAAATACACCAAAATTAGGCTAGGAGTCATTTTCCTGGATTCTTTTCACCAGAATAGCATGATTCATATTATTGGGCTCCTGTTTTAGAGGTCATGACCACAGTGTAGTAGTTGAAATAGTAAAGCTGAAACTCAAATTCTATAGAATTAAAATTCTCTTTTGGATGTCTGCAAGACTGTGGGGGCTATCCTTCACTTCATTTCTGATATTGGTAATTTGTATATTTTCACTGTTTCTTTGTCAGTCTTTCCAGAGATTGATCTTTTCAAGGAACCAGTTCTTTGTTTCATTGATTTTATCTATCACTTTTGTTTTAAATTATATTGGTTTCTGCTCTTATATTTATTATTTTCATCCTTCTGTTTCATTTGGGTTTATTTTTCTCTCTGTTTCTCTGGATTCTTCAGACATGCTTAGTTTATTGATTTGAGACTTTTTAAAATATGTGAACTTAGTGCTATGAATTTCTCTTTTAGCATTGTTTATCTCTGTCCTACAAATTTTGATATTGCTGTATTTTCACTTTCATTCAGTTAATACGTCTTAAGATTTCCTGTTTGAACCATGACTTATTTTAAAGACTATTTAGTTTCCAAGTGTTTGAAGATTTTTTTGTTATCTTCCACTTATAGATTTCTAGTTTGATCCCATCATGGTTGGAGAACACACTATATGTTTTTTAGTTTTAGTTGTCCAGGGTCCACAAAAGACTCAAACCAGGACATTCCACCCTCTGGACCCCCAAAATACATGTTCCATCCATATGCAAATTACATTTATTCCATCACAGTATTTCAAACCCTTAAATCATTTCAGTAACAATGCTAAGTACAGAATCACATCAAAATCAGTTGTAAGCATGCAGTCTGTCTTGGGGCAAAATTCCCCTTCAGCTGTTAACCTGTGAACTTACAAAACAAATGATCTCTTTCTAATATACAAAGAAGAGACAGTCACAAGATAAACATTTCCATTATCTTAGGAGAAATTGGAAGGAAAACAGGCATCATGAGTCCCAAACAGTTCCAAAAACCTGCAGGACATACTCCATTAGATTTCAAAGTCTAGATGTCCTCTACAGAATAATGTCTTCTTTTCCTCAGGGCCTCGTGGAGGACCACTCCTTCCGAAGGCTTGCCCAATGGCCAGCTTCTTGCTTCCACCCTCATCATGCATCTGGGTGGCAGCTGAGCTCTAGGCCTCACCCTCAAAGAACACTGTGGTGATAGCCACAATCTCCCCAATTTCTGGGGCATGTGGGGCATGTGCCCCCTCAGAATAGTGGGGTGGTGACCTAACTCTCTCCAACCCCAGGGGGATGAGCTTCACCCTTTCTAAAGCCTGGGGCAACAGAACACTCCCAGAACAACTGGGCAGAAGGCCCAGCCTCTTCAAATACCTGGGCAAATTCACCCTTTCTGCACACATGGGTGGGCTCCCTTTTTTGGCCTGAGAAGATGTCTTAAGTCCAGACCTCAGCTTCCATGGTTTTGTCCTTGAAGTTGCTTTTCCTTCAATCTCTTCCTTTTCTGTCCCTTTTAATCCACACTAGCTGTGGTTTTGTTCATACAGATCTTGCAAAAATCTTGTTGGTTTAGCATGCAGGAAACAGGGGTCCAAGCTTTGAGGCAGTAAAACTTTCCACAGATCCTTTCTGGACAACTGCATTTTCAATTCTGACGTCCACTAAAATGGCTGGCTGCTTCCAAGTTCGGTAAGTTCTCACATGAGGCCCTATTCTCTGGGGGCTTGTTTTCTGGAAACTTGGAATTTACAAAACCATCAATTTCTGGTTTCTTTGTGCCCTCGAGCTCAGTTATCAGCTTATCCCTTTCCTCTCACATTTTGCTATAAGCTGCAAGAAGAAGACAGGCCGCATTTTCCACATTCAGTATGGAAATCTCCTCGGCTAAATATCCAAGCTTGTCACTTTCAAACTCTGCCTTCGATATAACATCAGGAGTCAACTTTGCCAAGTTCTCTGCAACTTTAAAACAAGGATGGCCTTTCCTCCAGTTCCCAATATAGGTTAATCATTTCTTTCCTAAGGCCTTGTATTAGCCAAAGGGGTGCTGATGCAAAATACCAGAAATCAGTTGGTTTTTATAAAGTGTATTTATTTGGGGTAGACGCTTACAGTCACAAGGCCATAAAGAGTAAAGTACTTCCCTCACCAAATTTCATTGCCACGTGTTGGACCAAGATGGCTGCTAGTCTCTGCAAGGGTTCACTCTTACTCTTCAGGCTCCATGGTCCCAGATTCTTCTTGTCTTAGCTGTAGGCCAGTATAAGGTTCGTCTCTTTCCCAGGGGCTCATTTCTTTCCAGCTCAGCTGCTCTGTTCTCTCTACAAGGTCTGCTGTAAACTCTCAGTCTCTCTCTCTTCCCGGGGCCTCTGTTGTGTCTATGGAGTCATCTCTTTTCCTCTGTGTTCTTCTCCTGTGTATTTAATTCCTAGGGCTCCAACATCAAAACTCAAAACTCTCTCCTCTGCTGTGTCATTTTTTATGAGTCCCCTCCCACCAAGAAAGCGGAGACTCAATGTCCTACTGATGTGGACGAATCAAAGCCCTGATCATAATTTAATGGAGTAAAAGTGAAACCTCTGAATTTAATACAACCTAATATGCCCAGAGGAACAGACCAGTTTCCAAACACAATCCAATATCTATTTTTGGAATTCATAAACAATACCTAACTGCCATAGGCCTCTTCAGAAGTACCTTTAGTGTCCATATTTCTACCAACAGTCTCTTCAAAAATATCTGGGCCTTTTCTATCAAACATCTCACAATTCCTCCAGAAGCTTCCTCTTTCCCATTTGTAAAACCATTCCAACACTTTTGGTATTTGCATAGCAGCACCCCACTTTCTCTGTAACAACTTCTGTTTCAGTTTGTTAAAGGCTTCCAATGCAAAAGTAAAAATGGGTTAGCTTTTATAATGAGAATTTATTGGGAATTTATTTATTTAGGGTAAATTCCCAAATCAAGGCATCATCAGAGATGCTGTCTCAACAAAAATTGACTGCTGGGATATACATACTGGACTGCAGCCATGTGACAAAGTAAAATGGCAGCCAGATTCTGCTTTCTCCTCTAGGCTCAATTTCTCCCTGAGCTCAGCTGTGGGTGATATGGCTCATCACTCCCCAGGCTATGTCTCTTCAGCTTCGGGTGGCTGCTTTCATGATTCCAGCCTCTCGCATCCCTCTCAGCCTCTTGGGGTTTCTCTGTCTTTCTGTGACTGTAGGCAATCCTGGAGTCCTCTCTCACATTGCAAGGTAAAATGGCAGCTCTATTTCTCTGTGGCATGTTTTCTCTGTGTATCTCTTTCTGTTTCTTCTGTTTATATAAGAGTCCAGCAAGGGGTCCAAAGATCCACCTTGAGTCATGACTCACTAAAGTACTTCAATCAAAGTCACCCAACTGAAATCACCCAATAAAAAGTTCCCACAATGTAATCAAAGGCCCTTAACTGAACTGATCTAATAAATAGTGATCTAATAGATGAGATGTTCTAGAAGATGTTGTTGAAATAGGTAGGCAGGTGTCAACTCTCCTACAAAAACAATGGAGGAAGGGCAAAAAGCTGTAGGAGGGAACTGCTTTGTGTTAAGCTTATTCTCTTAGGTGATTGCTCATCTCCTTGATTCTGTAAGTTTATGTCTCTTGTCAAATTTGGTGAATTTTCATACATTATTTCTTCATATACTTTTCCAACCCCAAGCATTTATTCCTCTTTTTGCTGTGATTCTGATGATATAAATGTTAGCTCTCTTTTTATAGTTCTACATGTCCCTAATTCTCTGTTTATTTATTTTTCTTTCAGTCGATTTTCTATTCAAATTGGATAATTTATATTGTTCCACCTTCCAGTTCACTGATTGTTTTCACTCTCCCCTCCATTCTTCTCTTGAACACACTCACTGGACTTTTTATTTTAGTAATTGTATATTTCAGTTCTTAAATTTCATTTGCCCTTTTTTTGTATCTTCTATTTCTTTGTTGTGCCTTTCTATTTTTTGATGTTCATTTGTTTGTTTCAAATGTGTTCATAATTGCTTGTTAAAGATTTTTGTCTGTCAAGGCTGCTTTCAAATCTTTTTCAGATAATTTTAACATCAGTTGTTTTGGTGTCAGCATACTTGCTTGTCCTTTTTATTCAATTGGAGGACTTCCTGGATCTTGGTATTACAAGTAATTTCTATTAAAACTTTGACTTCTGTAATATGTCATGAGATCCTGGATCTTACTTAAACCTTTTCTGTTAGGTGGCTTTCTTTGACATTGCTCTGACAGGGAAAGGAGCCACCACTTCATTACTGCCGGAGGACGCAGAAGTCCAGGACATTTCAGTGTTGAATAAAAGTGATCAAGCCTCCTCAATACTGTTGAGCAAAGGTGAGAATTATTGCTCCCCACGTAGTCTCTATTGAAAAAATGTTGGGGGTGGCTTTGTTAACACTGAGTGTAATGGTTTGGCAGTTTTATGTAATTATGAATTCCAAAAATATAAATTGGATCTTGCTTGTAGACTGATCTCCTAATCTGGGCGTGATTGAGGCGTTAACTACCACATCAGTGTGACATTGAGCCCACCCCTTGGTGGGTGTGGTCTCAAGTACAAAGATTTGAGAAGCAGATTTTTGAGATGGAGTACTGATGTTGGAGTGAGCCGTTTGCCTGATAGTCTACAGCTGGCCTTGTGGAGAGCCGCAAAGCATAGAGAGCCTCATGGTCTACAGCTGAACTTGTGGAGGAAACA
>PVKH010008828.1:0-19223 GCA_004027955.1 Chaetophractus vellerosus | reverse complement strand
CCCAGGGATGTAAGACTTCTGATAACTCAGTAACTCTCCACCCAGCCTTGAAGTCCCCAGATACCCCCTCCCTGAGCACTTTCTGGGTAAACCAGATATTTCCCCACCTACTCACAGCTTCTTGGAATTTCCCTACCCTTTGTAACTTCCCTGCTGCCCAACCAATCATCTTGCACCCCATCTCCCTTCAAGACATTTCCCCACACCCCCGATATTGCTTATATACTCTGTAACTGCCTCAGGTCGGGGTCCATGGCAATGCCCATGATCAGGAGGCCTGGACCCTAGCTTGAGCTAGAAATAAAGCTCCCTTTTGCTATTGCATTGTTGATGTGGACTCATCCTTACATCTGGGGATCTGAAATCGGGCACAACAGGGAGTTGCCTGAAACCCTGAAATTTAGACCAAAGCACCCAAGCTGATTGGTGGAAGAACTGTTGCCCCAAACAAAAGTGACTGAGATAATAAAAACTCAGCAGACATCTGGTTGCTTTCTGAATTGAAGCACCCAAGACTTATGTCCCAAGAGACATTCAGAGTTATGTCTCTGGTTGCTACCACCCCAGGAATCAGAGACCCTGTCACTGGCAATGCCAGGCAATGCTGGGGCACCATGGACGTGTGAGGCAGCTCAGTTTTCTCGCCTGAAGTTCCCAAGCCGAACCGTGCTCCTTCCTATTCTTACAGAGGCCTTAAAAGCAGTTTACTCTTAAGACTTTACCCTTTGGTAGTTTCCCAGTTAGGCAACTCATCAAAAAGCCTTAAGTGATTAGAGATCAATAGTTCTAGCTTACAAGCCTTGTGGCCCTGAGGCAACAACTTTTTCACTAGCAAACACATTTTCAGTACCAGTTTTTAAAATATTCTAAAGCATTTTAACACAAACCTGTAATGAGAAACTCAGTATTAGGCAGGTACAATGCAGTAAAGTGTGAGGAGTACTGGCCTGTGACTCCTTGGAGAAGGGTCTCCCATGGCATCCATCTTGGCTCTGCTCACTGCCACTTAAGGCGGGTCTGCAAGGGCGTGGACCCATGGAGGGCAAGCCCCCAGCTGAGTCATTGCCAGGCCTGCCCCAAGGGGAAATGGAGGGAGAAGGCAAAGCCACTTGGTTGTTAAAAGGCCTCAGATTGTGATGACCCCAACCCACCCTGTGTACAGTGTCACAAGATGAACAAAGGAAGGGGTGCCTCAATAGACCACTCAAGTCCTGCCTATCCACATCTCTCATGAGAGCTTTGGCCCATCCTAGCTAAAGCACCCAAACAAATTACAGGTGAACCAACACACCATATGATGTGGCCACGGAGTAGGTGAGAGCCCTCATGGATGCCATGGTTTTTGGCCATGGGACCACAGACTGGATCAGCAGGCACAACCCCTACCATCCCCACTCACACTCTCATTCACTCAGAGGTTACACATTACCTCCCCCCTTTGGGAGGCCCTGAACTGTGTTCCCAACAACTGGGAACTAAGGGGTGATCAGGTCCCTCTTCCATCTGAAGATGAGCCTGGCTACGGGTCACCCGGGGACCTCAGCTTGTTGCTGGCTTCCTGATGTTCAGTCCATCACCTCCTTCAGTCTGGTAGGGCTGCTGTGATGTGGTCAGTGGAGCCCACTTCAGAAGGAGGGTCTGTCAAAGGGACAGGAGGTGCCAAACTCGTTCGATCAGTGGGGGCCACTGGCCATGCCTTTCTGCCACAAACCAGAGGCTCAAAGGGCCGGCATGCTTGGGTTTCCCAGCCAACACACCAGAATGTTACAGAAATCCGATCCTGAAAAAACCCAAACAGCACTCTGAGGAGTGGACAAACAGTTTAATTACATGTGGGCCCAGATAAAGTCAGTTTTAAAAAAATCAGTTCTGGGCCCCGAAGCCTTGATTTTTATCAGCTTATATAGGGCTTTTACATAGGTACATTCTAAAGCAAGTGGGTGATCAAGATTTACAAAAGCCAGCATCAAGATTCAGAAAAGAGAGCAGTCTGCATAATAGATGGGTGGGTTCTCCCACCTGGTCAGGACTATGCAGGGTTCTGCTATCTGGAATGCAGGCTTCAGTTATGCATATTGAGACACAAGTGGGCATTCCTTATCAAGGTGAATTGGGTACCTTTATTAATGAAGCCAAAAGAATTTTATTGATAACAACTTTGCTAAGTTTTCTGCTTTTTGCAGTTGAACCAATTCCACTTATGATTTATGCAGTAAATCCACTCACAAGACAATATTGACATTGCAAGATTCATTTTTAGGTTACCTTTCACTGTTACCCAGTCTGTAACAAGTGAACCCCAAATCTGATTTCCTAGGCACAAGCACACTGACAAAGTTAAATTTTAAAGCTGAACACAAAGTTAAGCACAGATTGAAACAGAACAGAGAATTTTATGCCCTCATCATTTCTAGGAACTCTTTGATCTTAATTGATTGGACATGAGGTTTTTTATTTTCCACGAGAGGTTTAGTAACCAGTTTGGATCTTGATCTCTATTCACACCTTTTTTAGGCACAACTGAGTTTAAACCAAGAAGGCTGTTTCTAACAGGGAGTTAGTCAAAGTTTGAGGAGTATTTCCTCATTTCTTTAAGGAGACATGACATGAGGTTTCTGGCCCTCGGATCTAATGGTCCTTCTCTTTTACATGGGTTTAAGTGGTATTCAGGATCTTATACAGAGGCTGCTCTCAGCTATACTGTGGCCATGTGGACAAGAAGTAGGCAAATTTTCCTTATTCTAGAGAAGACACTCCTATGGGGAGTTTATTGGTAGGATAGAGAACATGACCATTATTCTAGGAAAAATGAAGAAGAGCTTTTTAGTCTACTTATCTGGTGTCCCAGAGTCCAAGTCTGTCTTAAACATTCACCACTCCAAATAATTTGGAGCTGATGCTCTGGTCTCAGTGTCCAGTGAATTTAATCCAGAGCCTTGCTGACAGGCATCCCTGTGGCTGAGCTAGGCCTTGGGAGATGCCTGAAACCTCACAGCTCAGACCAAAATGCCCAAGCCAAATTGGTGAGAGACACGAGCAGTTGTCCAAATGGAAGCATCTGACTTCTCAGAGGATGTTTGGTTGCCCTCTGAATAGAAGGGCCAAAGGAATTTCTTGGGAGCCATTTAGAGTTTACTGCTCTGCTTTTTGTCACACGTGCATTCCAGGGTCTGAGACTGACTGCACTGTAAATCTCAGGGAACTTTTGGTTGCCCTCTGAATCAAGGTGATCAAGTTGAGTCTTGGGGGACACTCAGAATTGCTTCTCTGTTTATCACCACCCTGGGAATCAGAGATCCTGCCACTGGGCATTTCTGGGACCATTATAGACTTGGGATACAGATTAAATAGATATCAGGGTCAAATAGATATCATAGATATCGGGCTTGAATAGATTTCAGACTGAAGCCCCCAAGCCCAGTATTGCTCCTTCCTGGAAAAGGGGTAAAAAGCCTCTTCCTATCCTTAAAGAGGCCTTAAAAAGCAGTCTTAAGAACAGGGAGTTTCCCAAGTAGACCAGCCATCAAAAGGCCACTAAGTGACTAGAGATCAATTGTTCTAGCTAACAGGCCTTGGAGCCCATTCCTTACTAGTAATGCATTTTCAGAGATCAATTGTTCTAGCTAACAGGCCTTGAGGCCCACTCCTTACTAGCAATGCATTTTCAGAACTGGTTTAAGACATTCCAAAGCATTTTTTTTCCATCTGCAGAATTTTAAACTCAACTCTCGCAATATTTCACAATTTCTACATCATATTTTACATCTTTCAAACTTAAATAATTGCTCAAGGTAGGGCCTTGGTGGAACCAACTGCACTATCTTTTTGAGGACTTGTCCAATTTGTGGGCAGGTGATTTCCTCTGGGGCATGGGGATTTTTCTGTTTGATACTGCAATAACTGACACATGACATTAAATGTTTGTGAAAACCTATATAATTCTATAACACAAAGTGTAAACCATAATGCAAACTATAGAACTTGGTTAGTAGCAATGCTTCAATATTTGCTCATCAACTGTAACAAATGTTCCATGACTTGATGAAAAGTGTGTGGTAGAACTAATTCTGTGTCAGTTCTGTGATTAGCCTTCAGGAAGATATACTTACATAGAGATTTATTGTGGCATAATTCCTAGTGACCAAAAACTTCAGACAAAAGAATGTACATCCTTAGGGTAATAGGTGACTGGATTAATACAGTTCAATTATGTAAAATATTATATAGTCATTTAGTAGAATACATTAGCATTCTTCTTATTGATGTGGAATGATTTCCAAAATGCTATGGTTGAATGAGAAGATTAAGATACATATAAGTATATATGAACCATTTTCTGGAAAATGATAATGGCCACAGTGCATGAACAAAAAGTAAAACATAAAGAGCAAGCAATTAACATGTATCCTTGGGTGTGTCTTAATAAGAATTATGGAGTATCAGACATAAGATTGAGACTTGTCCAATTTGTGGGTGGGGGTGGATCCACTAAGTAAATAAAATAAAATTTTATGCTATATTCTCATTTTAAAAATAATTTGTGCAAAATTAAAAATTTTAATTAATATACAAAAGACTTGAATGAACATCTCTCAAAAATAGATATGCAAATGGTCAGAAAAGCACATGAAAAGATTCTCAGCATTGTTAGCCATCAAGGAAACAGAAATGAAAACCACAATGAGGTACCACTTCACACCCATTAGAGTGGCTACTATTCAAAAAATGGATAATTACAAGTATTGGGGTAGATGCAAAGAATTAGGTACATTCACTCATTGCTGTTGGCAATGTGAAAAGGTGCTTCACCTGTGGATGATAGTTTGGCAGCTCCTCAGAAAACTTAAGTATGGAATTACCACATGACCCAACCATCCCAGTTCTAGGTACATATAACAATGAATTAAAAACAGAGATTTGAAAGGGATATTTTACCACCGATGTTCATAGTGACATTATTTATATTTGCCAAAAGATGGAAGCAACCCAAGTGCTTATCAACTGATAAATGTATAAATGAAATGTGTTATAATATTCAATGGAATATTATTCAACCTTAAAAAGAATGAAGTCCTGATACATATGGCATGTGACAGCATGGATGAACCTTGAAGAGATTTGTTGAAGAAACAAGACAAATGCAAAAGGCCAAATATTGTATTGTTATGCTCGATTTCAGATCCCCAGGCACATGGATGAGACCACACCGACAATGCAAAAGCAAAAGGAAGATTTATTCGCTGACTCAAGTCAGGATCCAGGCTTCCCAACAGTGGGCAATGCCATGGACCCCGACCCATGGTCGTCACAGGGTTTATAAGCAGTAACTAAGGACAAGGGGAGCATATGCAGGTGTTCATAGTTGATAAGTTGCAAAACTCTGAGAAGCTCTGGGTGGGAGGGTACTCACCTGATTCACTCGAAAAGCAATGATGCAAGTTCAGAGAAGACTGGGATGGAAGGGGTTATCAGTGGCTCCAAGGACTGTAGAAGGTTTCCCTTGTTATCAGGAGACATTGAGGAGCAGGCTTTTTTTTAGGTTATCTGGAGACCTACATTCTTGGAGGGGGGAGGGCTCTAGGAATTAACTACAGTCTTACTTAACTTTTTATTAACTGAAGTCTTACAGTATGATCTCACTGATATGAACAAATTAGAATAAGCAAACTCATAGCATCAACATCTAGAATATGTGTTACCAGAAGATGGGTTGGGGAAAGAGAATGCAAAGTTAAGTCTTGAAATGTAAAAATCTCCCATTTAGAATGAAAGAAATGTTTTGGTAATGGATGGTTGTGATGGTAGCACAACGTTGTGAGTGTAATTTACAACACTGGAATATATATCTGAATGTAGTTATAAAGAGAAAGGTTATGTATATGGTAATAGAATAAATATTTTTTAAAAGTCCACAGAACTGCTTTACTTAAACAAGGAATCCTAAATTAACCATGTACTATAATTAATAACAGTTATAAAAATGTGCTTTTATCAGCTATAGTAAATAATACATTCCAGTAGAATGTGTTTATAATAGGATGGTATGTGGGAATCCTGTATTTTATGCATGATTTTTCTGCAAACCCACAACTTCTGTAATAAAAAATACTACTACTAATAATATGTGCTCTGTACTTCCATAAAATTATTTTTAAAGGTAGATTTTAGATCTTCTGACATAGAATATCCAATACATGTTGTATTAGTCAGCCAAAGAGGTGCCTTTGCCAAATATACCAATAATTGGTTGGTCTTTATAAAGGGTATTTATTTGGGGTAGAAGCTTACTGTTACCAGCCCACAAAGCATAAGTTTCTTCCCTCACCAAAGTCCACATGTTGGAAAAAGACAGCTGCCAATGTTTGCCAGGGTTCAGGCTTTTTGGGTTCCTCTCTTCCAGGGTTGCAGCTGTAGACTATCAGGCAAATGGCTCACTTGTATTCTCCTGGGGCACTCCTCTCCAACATCAGAACTGCTTCTTAAAAATCTGCTTCTCAAATCTTCTCCCTCTGCCTTTTGCCTTGCCTTTTATACTTGAGACCACACCCACTGAGGAGCGGGGCTCAACACCCTACTCAACGTAGCCCAGTTAACACCCTAATCATAACCAAATCATGCCCAGATTAACAGATCAGTTTACAAGCATGATTCAATTTATATTTCTGGAATTCATATTTAGATAAAACTGTCAAACCATTACACATGTATTTTATAAAAACAAAACCAATTTACATTATAATATATATTGTTTAAATCAATTTTTCTAATATGAACATAACATCTTCATATGTGGATGATTGATTTTATGTTTGTATATGCAAGAAAAGTTATCTGAAAGGATATTAACAAGATGATAATGGATGGGAATGAAGATGGGGAAGAAAAATCTTATTAGGTTTGTCTTTTAATATCTTTGTATTATGCTGTTATACTTCTCAGAGCACTCTTAATTTTTGAAATATAATCAAATAAAATTTTAAAGTACCTTTTATTTGATGCTTTTAAACTTTTTAAAGAGAAGCTTACAATACAAATCCCTTTTCACAAAAATCAAGATTAGGAAAGCATTGTAAAATTGCATGCAAATTTATAATTCACAAACTGTAAATATTGTGGACAGACTGATGTGGCAAGGAACCAAGGAAACTTACAGTGATTTGGAAACTGAGGCCCTCTGTCTGACACTTACTAATACTTACTGAACTATAATCCAGATGCCTTGATCTCTGACAAATAAGGAAATAAGTGCATATACATATTGAGCTATTAGAATAGAGCTCTCTTATGAATTTTCATTTGTTTTTTCAGTATTACCATCAAAGGGTATGAAAATACACATGGAACAAATAGAAATACAAAAATAAAAATGCAGACACACAAAAACAGAAACAGAATAAAAATGCACTAATTTAAATAATAAATCTCACCCTTTTTTGGTAGGGCTTATTTCTATGTTTTCTGTCAATCCACAGCTCTGGTTTTTATAGTTTTTAAGATTTCCTCTGGGATGGGGGTGATTCGCTTATCTTAATCAGCACTGTTATATATTTTAAAAATGGAGAAGAAGTTATCTGGACATTGACTTGGTTAACAGATTTTTTTAAAATTTATTTTTATTACATATCCCCCCCTTTCTGCTTGCTCTTGCTGTGTGTCCTTTCTTCTGTGTCTTTCCATGTCTGCTTCTTGTCTTCCCCCGTCTCCGCGGTGACGCACCCAGTCAGCCTCCCATGGCGGAGGATTGTTCCGCTTGAGGGTGGCTCCATTCCGTTTTTCAAGGGTGACTCTGCTCCATGTTTTGCGGGCAGCATTACTCCATGATTTTTTGGAAACTTCCGGCTTCCGCGGCCGTTCGCAGGCAGAAGCTCCGCTTTTTCACGGGCGACTTTGCCATGCCCGTGGGGGCCCTGCCCTGCCCATGGTGGCTTCCTGCCTTGCCCATGGTGGCTCTGCCCTACCCATGGTGGCTTGCCCTTCTCAAGGCTGTCTGCCCGCTCAGAGAGGTCCCCAGGAACCGATCCTGGGCCCTCCCATGTGGTACCCCAGCGTGCTCTTTATCCACTGAATTATCTAGCCGGGCCCTGGTTAACAGATTTTTAACAAGGGGCTACATAGGAGAATCTATGCTTTAAATATTTGGTTCTAATTCAGTTGCAAAGATCACCCACTCCCCCTGGGGACCTTTCATTCCAGCTTTCTGGGTTTTGCAATCCAATTATCCTTGGGGTTTTTCACTGGGGGCAGCTAGGGCAATCCTTTTTTCTGTGTCCTTCTTCTTTGCAATATGCACTTTGTTAGTTTCTAATTTCTTAAGAATTTTTCTGTCCATCAAGGGGTGGGGGTGGGCACAGGAATGTTACCTTTTTTGCAGTGGCCTTGATCTAATTGTCCCTGGTTCATTAGAGTTTTGAACAGTATCATTGTCTTTTGAAGTACCATGTTTTTTAACCTGTTTCTTATTGTTATAAACTTTAAAGGTGATTTCAGTTAATCTAGAGATAGACAATCCTAGTTCTCCTACAATTTTCTAGGGTTTTTTTTCTTACTTCAGCAAAACTCTGAGTAATAAAAGTCATGTTGTGATAGGCTAGTGTAGGAAAAGGGAAGATAAGTCTAAGACCTGGCAGAAAACATGGCCTTGAAAAATGTGACCATGGAACCCTTCCTGGAAATCCCCTGAGGGAAAAACTCCCACCTAGAAGGCTGCTAGAAAGACCACGTGAGAACCCAGACATGAGAACACCATTTTGAAGAAGATTGGTGAGAAATCTTGTTCAGGGTGAAGGGACAGACATGGATACCCTCAAGTGGACTCACCATTGGCCTCCTGAGAACTGACCAGTGGAGCAACTGAGCAGTACAGAAAATAGACTTTAGAAAGCCCTGACCCAGGGTCCCACATGAGCAACTCACCCATTTCTTGTTTCTTAAACATTTTATTCCCTTGCCTACCCTACTGGCATACCATTAAATTCTTTCATTCAACATAAGCCAGGAAACTAGAAGCCCAGAAACCAGATCTATTGTGAGATAAAAATTATATAGTTTTACCCTCATTATCAGAGATCATAGCATCCAGATTCTAGTTCAGCAAGTTTCAGTAATTCCTGGTATTTCCTCTTCTACAATATAGTAGAAAGTAAAATGGCATGTATATATAATGATTCAGAAGTCAAAATATTTTGTTAATTCTTAAACTTTGGTTATAATTACTTCCTTTGTTTTGTTCATTTCCCTCAATCTTGAGCAATATGTTTAGGTGACAACTGCTCTAATTTCTTCATGCTGAAATTGTGCATCAACATTATGGGGAAAAGGAATAGAACTGATTATTATTCTTGAAGAGACTGGTACCACTGGGATTCAGGGAACAACCTGGTGACTTTATGTCTCTGAAAATTAAATTTAAAATGTAAATTGAGAATTATAGGATTAAATAAAATTGGTAAGGTTGTGTTAAAATCTGGAAATAATTTTATAGATTTTAGATAGTGTTTGGAGAATTCTTTAGGATTTTCAGGAACATTGTTGCTTGGAGCTTTACCTTCTGTGGTAGTTGGCACTATCTGGCTGAAGCCTGCATAAGAGTAACCTCCATAATGACCTCCCAACTCTATTTGAAATCTCTTGGCCATTGAAACTTTATTTTGTTTTATTTCTTTCACCCTTCTGGGTCTAATCCCATGGTGTCAAGGCAGAGCTCATCCCTGGGATTTATTTCATGTCCCACATTGTCAGATTGCTGTAAGTCATGTCCTTTGTAGGGGGAAGGTTCATTTATTTTCAGAATTTGGCTTGAGAGAATGGCCACATTTAAGCAGCAAGAGAGGTTTTTCAGGAAGAGATGCAGACATTGATTTTAATTAGGCTTAGTTTCATCATTACTGACATAAGTTTAATGAGTGCACACCTCAAGTTGGAGGGCTTAGCTTATTAGCATTTTTCCTTTTTATTAGGCAGAGCTTATAGGTTTCAAAATTTATTTTCACAGGTTTACCTTGCAGATTTTACAGTTTCAGTAAATTGGGAGGCTCTAATGCTTGAAAGAATAGTTGAAATTCTCCAGGTGGGAAAGTTTAATAGTTCTATGCTTCTTCCCCTGTCTTCCAAGGGACTTTGCAAATACCTTTCTAACTTATGCTCAAAACACTTTGAAATAAATCAGGGTATTATATCAATTCTGTACAGAATACCATAATCTCATTCCTTATTTTAGTTCCATGTTACCTAGGCTGTTCAAATAAACTGACAGACAGCTGAAATTAGTACACCACATAAATTTTAAACATCTTCTTGACAAAATTAATTTTTCTTTTTTAGTTCTGTATAGAATTTAAAGTTTTAAAATACTGATAATGCTACTTTTTTTACCTAGCATTATGATTCACATTAGTCTTGAACTGGATTATCCCCATTTACCTTTTAGTTGAAGCCTGACACTTACTTTAGCTTCTTTAATTGGGGTGGTCTTTTAGAATTAATGCTGCTTCTTCATCATTTTAGAGCCGGCAAACTTTTGTTCTGAGTGTCAGGTGTCATACAGACACTTAAAGCTCTAAGGAGCTATTAGGTTATACCCAAAAAGTAAAGTACCTTATATTTCAGAATAACAATTAAAGCCCAGGAATCAATGTGACTGCTGCAGAAGTTACAGTTGAGGCCCTAATTCCCTTATGAGAATTTTAAATGATGTTGTTTCTAGAGATTTTTTAAAAATTGGCTATTAATTTATATTGACATTGTTAACCACAGACCATAGAATAATTTTTATTTCATTTTACTTTTAAAATTTTCCCAGCTATGTTAATCAACAGTTAAGACATAACATACAGGGCCCGACTAAATAGCTCAGTGGATAAGAGCACTGATGTACCACATGGGAGGCCCCAGGTTCAGTTCCTGGGGACCTCTCTGAGTGGGCAGATGGCCTTGAGAAAGGCAAGCCACCATGGGTGGGGCAAAGCCACGGTGGGCAAGGCAGAAGGCCACCACAAGCAGGGCAGAGCCCCCATGGGCATGGCAAAGTCACCTGTGAAAAAAAAAACAGAGCTTCCACCTGTGAAGTGCAGAAGCCAGGCAGCCCACAAAAACATGGAGGACTGCTGCCCACAAAACATGGAGCAGAGCCACCCATGAAAAATGGAATGGAGCCACCCACAAAACGGTGGGAACCTCCACCGCAAAGACAGGGGGAGACAAGAAGCAGACATAGAACAAACACAGAAGAATGGACACACAGCAAGAGCAAGCAGAAAGGGGGGAATATGTAATAATAATTTTAAAAAGACATAACATACAGATTTGCCTTGTTTCACTTTAAAAGTCTTTTTTTTTTCTTAAGATGTGCTGACTGCAATCACTTTTAGAGAAGCCTTAGTACAAAACAGTGTGATAGGGAAATTTGTTTTTTTCCATGACATGTAACATTCTTCTAAGAATAACTAAAGCTATAACCAACAATGCAATAATCATGCAGATTATTATCAGGAAATAATATGGACATTGTGAACATTGTCAAGTTTTTAGGAATTTTATACAATCTCTAAATATATACATAAATAACATTTCACTGATAGAAATCTCACTAACAGAAGATTAGAAAATCCTTTTAAATTTTTTATAATACTTCCCAAACACTTTCCTTGTAATTCATAATATACCAAACTAATTATTTTAGCATCTCCCCTTTTAAAATGTGAAGTAACATATTCTTTGCATCAATTTGAAATAAAATTATATACTTTAGGGTTGATTTAAAATGCTAAAAGTTGTCAGGTTTTAACATTATGCTTAAACAGGAACAATATTTAGTTCTCTATTTCTAAAGTAATAAAGCTTTGCTTTTTTCCCTCTTAAAACACTAAGGATATGAGAAGATTAACATGAAGTGCAAAAGTTATTACAAATAAAACACAGACTCTTTGTCTTTTACAGCCTTTTACTAAGAACAGACTAATAATTTAAGAAAACTTTGTTAAAGAGCTAGAAAATTAATTTTTAGTATTGTATCAGCATACCATTTGATAAGGAAGTTCTTCAAACTTTTATCAAATCTTAGCCAACATTGATCACTGCAGATAAAACTTAGTGGATGAAACTAGGAGTCATGGAAAATTATTCTCAGGCCTTGAAAACTAATCAAGGAACTTCCATTATTAACCCAGGTAGATTCTGAAACTTCTGCAGGCCACTGACACTTTTGTGTCTTTTATAATCCTATTTTTTGAAAAGCAATAGAGGGACTATTATCTCATGCCTGTTTCACCATTGTATTTTGGGTGGATTGGGAGCATATAATTTGTCTCTTTGGGATCAAAGATCCATAAAGGAGGAAAATTTGTATCTACAAGTTTATCAGAAGAGTTTTATTGAAACTTGAACATGGCTGATTTCATTTGATGAAATTCTGTACTTTTGTCTGATGATGTATGTGATGAGATATTTAGAACCCTGAATCACAGGGTGAATGGATTTTGACATTGGAGGGAAGCCTGTGACAGGAAGATCTGGAGAGAGCATCCAATGATACATGCATCCTGGTATTCACAACTTTGAGTAATGCCCTATAACCCAATAGTGGTATAGGCTATGAACTTGCTTCTAGCAAAGACAATGTTTCAATGGTGATTTGATGACATGTTCATGATTGTCAGAGAAGATGTGGACTTTAGTCTTTATAAAATACTTCCTTATGGCTTCCTTGGATTGCACACTTTGATGAGGACCTGCCATTTTGGAGAGGATCACCTAGCAAAGAATTGAGGAAAGCAGCAAGCTATAAAATGAAGCCCCAATGTAACAGCTCCAGCGAACTGAAAACTTCCAATGACCACATGAGTGGACACTTCCCTTGAAGAATTATCACATGAAAGTCAGTCGAGGCCATCCAGAGATATACAAGTGAGAATGTTTAGTAGACAGTTGGAATATATATACCTATATTTTTAAAGAGGTTTTAGATTACAGAAAAGTTACAAAGTATAAGGGATTCCCATAGATCCCTCCCCCTTCCTCTTTCACATCTTCACTTATTAGAACCATCTTACAATAGTGTGGTACATTTGTTAAAATTGATGAATAAATATTGAAGCATTGCTACTATCCAAGGTTTATGTTTACATTATGGTTTACACTTAATTCGAATGCCCTAAAAAATGTCCCATGTTCCACCTATTATCTCTCCACCTCCCATCAGGACCTCTGGTACCATTTTCTTTCTATCATTACTACATGTTCTTTCATTACTAAAATATTAATAAGTATACTTTTCCTGTGGTTGCATTCCCCCCTTATAGTTGCTCATTTCTCAACCTTGAGGATTTTGGGATATGGTGATGCCTTTCTGCCTCAGATTGACTGCTGGATTTTAAAGTGTAAAATTCAATCAGGGCTGCAGAACTAGGTCTGAGAATCAGTACTTGTAAATGGTAGGCTATATCATGAGATTGGATGAGATCACCCAAGGAAAACAGGTAGAGAGATTGAGGAAGTAAACCAACAAAAAAATGTGAGTATATACCAACAATTGAAAAACTGGGAGAGACAGAGAAGTCTTCCTGAAGGAGCTCAAGAAGCAATTTCAAAGAATCATGAGCAAAATCATGAAAAACAAGTGATATCCAAAGAGTAAAATTTCAGGAAAGAATGGGTTTTCTGTATTTTCCTTCTTCAGGTAACTGAACCCTGATTTTCCTCTATGGAAACATAACTTCTACATTTTCAGTACATATGATTTGGCTATTTTTGTCTTCCAAGTATGGCATTATGATTCCAGACATATCTAGACAATCAGAAAATTACCTCTCCCGCCAATTTGGAATGATTGAAACAGGGATGTACACACAAATTAGAAGCAAACTTAGTAATTCTGTTGGACTATTGAGGAACATAATTCTCCTTTTCCTAATAAAAGTTTCTGAGAAGATAGACTCAGAGCTTCTGGTTATAATCTTACCATGGCAAGTTGAGAGAACCTGATTGAAACACAAAGAAAACAGAGCCAACAGATAAAAAGAGGAAGCCAGTTCATATAATAAAATATGACCTCTAGCATTCAGCCATAACCCACTTCTATTACCTTCTTTCATTTTTTGATAGATTATGTTTAAATATTTATTTATATAATATAATTAATACTTGTAAACATACCACCCATCACAAGAACTGAAAATATAACCTATAATTAAATATATCTCTGAGAATCTTCTCTATCCTGTACCATCCTAAAGGTGGCCAATAACCTGATTTTTAAATGTATATTCATCTTGCTTTCTTTAAAAATAAATATATTTATCTCACTTTTTAAAAAGTTTTTCCTATTTTTTAATTTAACACTGAATTCAGCATTCTGGGAATGGCTTTTTTAAAATCCATATTAAATTACTAAATTTTATATTGATTGTTAAAGGTAGCTACAGATTCGGTTTCACTTATTTACCATATTCCATTCTGTGATTATTCAAGATTTTTTCCTCCATTATCCTGTCAGTGAATATTCTGACTATTATGAACAATGTTACTAGAACAGTTTTGAACTTGTCTCCTAAAGAAACAAATGATAGGTTGCATGAAGTACCATTATTCAGCTTTACAAAATACTATCAAAAATTTCCACAAGGTGTCTAGAAAATGTAATATAACCATTTGCCAAAAAAGGAGAGGACTAGAATATTTATGAACAATGCCAATAATCTCAGCCTTATGAGTAAAGGATTAAGTAGAATTTTTTATTTTATTGTTTTATTTTCATTGGGAAAATGGATAAATTGGTAATCTAAAAACAACCCATATTTATACATATATTTTTTAAAGTTGTTTCATGTTTCAGGCACTTTTATAAAAAGATAAAAGTAGATCAATCAAAATAAATTCAAATAAGAACAACCATTTTATCAATCACATTTTATCAAATCCTTAAAAGGCACAATTTTTCTAAATTACACAAAAATATGCACACATGTTTTAAAAATATTTTGACAGACATAAAGCTATATAGTAGAATATCACTGTAAGAAGATTATAAAGAAGAACTTCAGTTTTTAGAAATATAATGCACAAATGCATTACATTTAATTTACCTTTTAATAAAAATCAATTTTATTGATACATATTAATAAACATATAAACAATCTAAAGTGTACAATCAATGGTATTTGCTATAATTACATAGTTGTGCATTCATCACTTCAGTCATTATTAGAGCACTTACATTATTTCAATAATAATAAAAAACAGAAAACATGCAAACAAACAAGAAAATTCCTCACCTCTCAATCTCTCTATGCTTTCTCCACTGTACATGCTAGTTTTTCTGTCTACTCAATACAAAGTGTATAATCAATGGCTTTTAGGAGTGAAAAGGCAGCTGATTCAATGTGAGAAAATATTTAGCAATCATATACCTGATAAGGGTTTAATATCCATTATATATAAGGAGATCATACAATTCAACAATAAAAATACAAAGAATCTGATTTTAAAATGGCCAAAAGATTTAAAAAGACAACTATCCAAAGAAAAAGTACAAATGGCAAAGAAACACATGAAAACAATACTCAACATCACTAGCAATTAGGGAAATACACATCAAAACTAGATATCATTTCCCACCTATTAAACAGGCTGTTATTAAGAGTCAGAAAACTGTAAATGTTGGAGAGGATGTGGAAAGATAAGAATGCTTATTCACTGTTGGTGGGCATGTAGAATGGTACAACCACAGTGAAAGATTTTTGAATATAGACTTGCCATGGGACCCAGCAATAGCATTGCTAGGTATATACCCAGAAGAATTGAGAACAGTGATACAAATAGATATGTGCACACCGATGTTCACTGCAGTGCTATTCATGATTGCCAAAAGTTGGAAACAGACCAGGCATCCATCAACTGATGAATGGATAAACAAGTTGTGGAGTATACACATGTTGGAAAATTATGCAGTGGTAAGAAGAAATGAAGTCATGAAATATATGACAACATGGATGAAACTGGAGGACATTATTTTGAGTAAAGCAAGCCAGACACAAAAGGACAAATACTGTATTATTGCCTTATTATTAGCTAAGTATATTATGTGAAATATACACACATTATGTGAAATATGAATATGGGTAGAATTGCATATATGACTGTTTTTCTTTGAAGCTGAACAAATGTAAGTTAATAAGACAAAATGTTAATATCAGACAAAAAAAAAACACAAAAAAATTATACTAAGTGAAGGAGACCAGACACAGAGTACTACATATCATATGGTTCCATTTATATAAAATGTAAATATAAATCAATTTATAAAGATGAAAGGAGATTAATGGTTATATAGGTCTGAAGAAGGAATGCTAAGGGATGCTGAGTCTTTCTTTTTGGAGTAATTAAATTTTTATAAAATTTTTGAGATGATGAAAGTACAACATTGTGATTATACTAAAGATTTATTTATTTAGTTATTTCTCTACCCCCCCCCCTTGTTGTTTGCACTCATTGTCTTCTCTCTGTTTCTGTTCATTGTGAGCTCTCTGTGTCCATTGATCTTCTTTTTATGAGGCACCAGGAAACAAACCCGAGACCTCTCATGTGGGAGGGACATGCACAATAGCTTGAGCCACCTCTGTTCCCTGCTTGTAATGTCTCTTATTTTTTTTCTTCATTGTGTACCCTCCTTGCAACACTTCATTGTGTCAGCTCACCACACCAGCCCATCATGTCAGCTCACTGTCTTGCTTATCTTCTTTAGGTGGTACCAGGAACTGAACATGACTACCCATGTGGTAAGCGGGTGCCTGACTGCTTGAACCACATTCACTTCCCATAATGTCAATTATTAAATGTCAATTCCTAGCCACATATTCTCTTCTTCTCCATGGCTGATGCAATGCTTTAATTATTCATAATGTTTAGTGCCAAAAGCCCCTTCCACACCAATGAGCATGGTTATATTTCAATTCCATAGTGATATCTTCTAGCATCCAATAGTTTCTTGGCAAGAAGCTTTGGAGCTGAATCCTAATATTGAGCTACTGAAAATGGCTCATACTAATGACTCTGATTTTGCTAACATAGTAAAATATTCCCTGAAGACATTATATCATCTACCTTTTGAGATATTTCTGTTTCCAGTGTGCTACCTATGCAATAACTGTGATCCAGGTCTCCTTCCATTCTGTCCTTCCATGAATTCATGCCAACTCTCTGCATTCACACATAGCATCTTCCTGACACCACTCTACTCCCCTACCTGACATTCAGACTATGGCACAGCTTCATCTTTACATACAAAGACCTGTGTTTCCCTTTGAATTTTTCATTGTTTATATAAGTGGCACCTTTTTCATGTGTAGACTATTGTTTCTCGAATTTGTGTACCTCATACAAGATTTTTAATAGGGATTTTCTGAAGTTCAACTTCACTCTTGGTATTCAGTAAAAATCATGTATCAGCTTAGACTAAAGCATTTGTAAGGCTGAAGAGCTGAAAGTCTACTCCAGAGTCATTTCTGACATTTCTGCTCTTGTCTGGTTTATGGCCTCACAACCCCTATTCCCAATGCCACAGTGTTTTAGTTTGCTAAAAACTTCAGGGAGCAAAATATCAGAAATGGATTGGCTTTTACAATGGGAATTTATTAGGATAAAAGCTTACATTTCTGATGTTGTGAAAATGTCTAAATCAAGGCATCATCAGAGATGCTCTCTCACCAAAGTTTGGCTTCTAATGATCCTGGACTCCTGCTACATGGAAAGACAATGGCAATGGCACAGGAGGAGTTCTGTGAAGGTGTCTCAGGCAGGGTATAGCTCTCTTACAAAATAGAGGAGAAAACATAGAAGTTTCCAAAGGACCTGCTTTGGGGACTGCAGACAAGGAAAGGGCTGCATGCATCTTCCAGGAGGGACTGGGGACACAAAGATGGAGAGTCCAAAAGGAAAGCCATGAATTTCTAGCCAATGTGGTTAGGAATGCCACTGATCCCCAATCCTTGAGGAGACAAGCCTTGGTAACAGCTGCAGTTAAGTGGCCAATGGATAGGGGAAAGGACATATTCCTCCCTGGGAACAGGGAGGTGTGATAGAGGGTTGCCTGAAGTTTCTCTTTAGTGAGTTTAAGCAACATAGCCTGGTTTTAAATCACTAACTCCTAAGATTCAGTCAGTGGAAACTGAAGCATTCATCTCTGCGGAAAGGTTTATCAAAGATCACCATCTCCTGGCCACCCAGGACAGTGAATGAAGACAAAGCTTGTCTCACTTGGATCATTCCCAAGTGCTGTTGATCTGGTCTGCACCACATTAGTGGCTCCATTGCCTTGTTTTGATAACATGAACAGGTAAATCTTAATGCTTTAGAACATATTGAATGTATGTAGAAAATTTAATAAGGTCAATTGTAAATATGTGGAAATAGATAGAGTTGACAGTAGCACATTATAATTAGCATAACATTGATGATTTATAAATGTGATTGTGGCAGGAAGGAGTAGTCTAAAGAAGTTAATGTGAATTGAAAGAAAGCTAGAGGAAATTTAAGGATTGTAAAACTTTGTGATATTGATGGTAGATGAAGATTGTGGTCAATAATATAAATAGAAGTATGTTCCTCTATTACAAAGTGTTAAGAATATTGTGATACTTGGGATAAAAATAATGTAACTTATAAACTATAGTTGGCAGTAATATTGTAATATTTTTGAAGGCATTAAGGTCAAAAAAGAAAATATGGGGCTCATTTTATGAGATATGAATATGATCAAGCATTTTTCTTCTTCATTTTCTTCATTAACAAGGAGTCTTTGGTCATGTCATTGAACCAATCTGTGCTAATTTATTTATCTTTCTCAACAATGGAGGAACAATGAGTTTGTTTCTAGGATTAAATCAGATAAATGTGCCTGGACAGAATTGTTTAAAGTAATGCTTCCATAATTTGATAAACTGCCTTTTGTCTGTTATTTTATTTTTTGAAGTTGAAATAAAGTTAACTAAAAAAAAAGGGGGGGTTTAGGTGCACACTCACTGGCTCCCCAGCAGAGGACTGTGGATTGGGGATGGCAGCCTGCCCAGGTGGTCTTTTCTGGGAGCCTGGGGGATGGAAGTCTTGGGTACATTGATCTGGAGGGAACTGGATGGTGAGGGGGACTGCTCAACTTAAAATCAGAACATAGAAAAGAGCAAGGAAATACAACAAGTGGAAGAAAGTATCAAAGAGAAAACTTAACACACACACAG